>CATOGU010000057.1:0-21155 GCA_951799445.1 Pseudisothecium myosuroides | reverse complement strand
CGTGGTCGGTGTCCCAGCGCTGATGATTGGCCTGCACCTGATTCCGCACAGCGTGCCGTCGCTGCACCAGCTCGGCCAGGACCTCAAGGCACACGACGACGGACAGCTCGCGGTCGTGGTGATCGCCGCAGGCGTGTGGATCTGCTGGCTGCTGTTCACCCTGTCGCTCTTCCCCGAGATCGTTGCCGCGGCACGCAAGCGCCCGGCGCATCCGCTGCCCGGATTGGGCGCCTTCCAACGCCCGGCCGGCTCCCTGGTTGCCGCCATCGCGATCGCGTTCACGATCGCGCCCATGATCGGCGGAATGGCGTCGAACCGGGCCGACGCTGCACCGGCACCGCTGCCCCATGCGCCGACCGTCGCCACAGCGTCGGCGACACCCACGTCACACCAGGCCCCGGACACCGCCCGACCGCAGCAGGACGGCACACACACCACCAGCAGCGTCCGCCAAACGCCCGTGCGCACCACGCACCCCACGTATGTGGTCAAGCAACGCGACACATTGTGGGGGATCGCCGAGAACCATCTCGGCGACCCGATGCGCTACACCGAGATCGTCCAGCTGAACAGCGGCGCGGTCGGCCCGGACAACGAGATCACCCCCGGCACAGAGCTGGTGATGCCGGCCGACGCGACCGGCGTCGCGCCGGCCACGCAGACCGCCGACGCCGCCAGCTCGTCGAGCACGCACGTGACCGTGAAGCCCGGTGACACCCTGTGGTCGATCGAGCAACGCCTCACCGGCAGCGGCACGAACTGGCAGACCGGATGGGACGCGAATCAGGGACGCGTCGAACCTGGCGGCGACCGGTTCACCGACAAGAACCTGATCCAGCCCGGCTGGGAACTGGACATCCCGACCAGCGCCACAGCCAGCACCACCACTCCGGCGAAGCCCCCGTCGACGACGCCCCGCACCACGCCGTCGACACCGCCGGTCACCAAGACCCCGCCGGCCAAGACCGCGCCGACACGTACCTCGCCTCCTCGCAGCGGCGACCAGGCACCGGCATCGCCGAGCACGACCTCGACCCCCAACGCGCCGGCCACCCCGGCGACACCCGTACAGACCGCCCCTGCGCAGGCGACCCCGGCGCCGTCCCACGAGCGCGAGCACGCATCCGCAGCGTCGGAGAACCGGTATCTATCCCTCGAGGTCGGCGGTGGGCTGCTGGCCGCCACCACGTTCGCGACCCTCATGGTCCTGCGTCGCCGCAAGTTCCGGCACCGCCGCGCCGGGCACGTCGTCGCGTCGCTGCCACCCGAGCTGATCCCGCTGGAGCAGGCCCTGGTGGTCAACGGCCGCGCGGCGCTGGCCAAGATGACCTTCCTCGACCTGGCGTTGCGAGATCTCGCCGATAGGGTCGCCGCCGAACCCGTCGCGGTGCTACCCGACATCGCCGGTGCCAGCATCAACGACGACTACCTCGAGCTGTACCTGGCCACCTCCACCGTGGCCCCGCCGGAGCCGTGGATCGCCACCGATGAGGCCCGCTGGACAATCAGCCGCGCCGCCGAACTCGGCGAGGCGGCAAGCCGCCGGCTGGCTCCCTACCCGTGCCTGGTCAGCGTGGGCTACAGCGAGGACGGGACCGAGTACCTGCTCGACCTCGAGCATGCCGGCGCGTTGCAATTCGTCGGCGATACCAATCGCTGCGTCGATCTGGCCCGACACGTCGTCGCCGAGCTGGCCAACAACACCTGGTGCGACCATCTGACCGTCACGGTGGCCGGCTTCGGTCAGGAACTCATCGGCGCAAACCCCGCCCGCCTGGCCTACACCGACGACCCCCACGCCGCGGCCGCCGACCTGGGCAAGGTCGCCGCCGAGAATCGTCGCGTCGCGGCCGACGCCGGCGTCGACGTCATGGAAGGACGGCTGCGAGGCACCGACGGAGACGTATGGATGCCGCACGTGCTGCTGGCCGCTCCTGGCGTGCTCGTCAACGACGACCAGGTACTGCAGGCCGCTGTCGGATCAGGCAGAGCCGCAGTGGCAGTCGTGCTCGCGCGTGGCCGCGAGGGAAGCGACACTCTGCACCCAGATTCACGCGTCGAGATCACCGAGTCCGGTCAGCTGATCACGTCGCTGCTGCCGAGCAGCGACGTCACTGCATGCGGGCTGTCGGCCGAACTGGGGGCCGAGATCGCGCAGGCGATCGTGCTGGACCGCGACGGCGCGCTGGACGAGCCTGCACCTCCGTCGACCGGCGGACGGCCATGGGACGCGTTCACCGACGTCGCCGGCGCGCTGCTGCCCGAGTACACGTTGCCGCGCGCGAGCGGCCCGTCAGCGGTCGGACCGGCGTCGATCCCGACGTCCTCACTGCTGCCGGGCCCGGACGAGGTCTACCTGAGCGCGGCCGCGACAACGCCAGAAGAGCTCGCGGTGCTGGCTCCGGCCGTGACGGCCGAGACCCGCGAAGCGGTCGAGACGGCCGACCCGGAGCTCGACGAGCTGGTCGACACCTGGAACGACCCCGATGCCCGAGTGGCCAAGCTGCAGGTGCTCGGCCCGGTGCAGGTCACCGCGTTCGGTCGGCCGCCGACCAAGCCCGAAGGCAAGCTCACCGAGATCGTCGCGTACCTGTGGAGCAAGCCCAACGGCGTCTCGACCGACCAGTTCGCCAACGACCTGTGGCCGCACAAGAATTACACCGGCACCGACTCCCACCCCAAAGACATGGTGTCTCAAGCGCGGAGCTGGCTGGGCAGCGACCCGCGCACTGACGAGGCGTACATCCCCCGTGCCAAGCGCGGGGACATGCAGGGCTACCGGATCAACGGCCTGCTCGTCGACTACGACCTGTTCCGCCGGCTCCGGGCACGCGGTGAGGCGCGAGGCGCCGACGGGCTCGCCGACCTGGTCGCCGCGCTCAACCTGGTCTCCGGAACCCCTCTGACCGACCGTGGGTTCGGCTACGAATGGCTGCCAGCCGGTGAGGAGCTGCTCTACCAGGGCGCCGTTGCCGAGGTGGCCCACTTGGTGGCCACCCGCGCCCTCGAGGCCGGCGACGATGCCGAGGCGATCCGGGCGTGCGAGATCGCGCTGCAGTTCGACGAGGCCGATGACCGCGCGCTGCTGGCGATGGTGAAGGCGCACGAGAACGCGGGCCGCGAGGCGGAGAAGAAGGCGACCATCCTGCGCCTGACGACCCTGGAGGACCCGCCGGCGCGCACGGTGGAGGTCATGCGACGCAACGGGTGGCTCGCTCGCGGCGCATGAGCCGTACGCCGAGATCGGCTCCCGTTCGCTGCGCATCACCCGCTACCTGAGCAGCGGCAAGGTGTTCAGCAACCCGATGTCGGTCTGGTCGTTCACCGCGGTGCTGGTGCTTCCGGCGGGCTGGGCGACGCTGTTCGTAGCCGTCCAGTACACCCATCCGGCCGTGCAGCGGCGGTGTGAGCGCAGCGGCAACCTGTACCGGGTCCGTGTTCACCGCGGCCGTCACGTTGCTCGCACAGCTGGTCACCGCGGGGCTGCATGCGGTCGCGGAGGTGGATGGTGACGCGCTGCGAGGAAGTGTCGTTGGCGGGCTCACCGTAGCTGCAGGCATCGCGGTCTTCTCGTCGTCAACCTTGTTCTGCTCGTGACCAGGATGTGGCTGGCGGCCGGCCGACCGAGCGTCCGCAAATTGGCCCCCAGCACCGACACCGTGGTCCACCGAGGCCACACGCTGACCCTGGGCATCGTCGCCGCAGAGTTCGTCGCGCGCAGTCCGGTCCTGCTGCCCGTGACCGTGGTCCCTGGTGGTGATGGTGCAACGCAGCGCGACGGTGAAGGCGCTGCACACCGCGGCCCGAACTGACGCGAGACTCAACTGCTGACCTCCACCGCCTGGTCGGCGGCGGCGCAGAGCATGCTCGCGCGCGCAGCACAGGGTGGCGCGGCGGTAGCCGTCCTGCTGCTCGATCTCGATCACTTCAAGCGCATCAACGACACGCGCGGGCGCCTCGCGGGCGACCATGTGCTCGCGGCGACGGCGGCAACGCTGAGGCGCGAGACGCGAAACCGCGACGTCCTGGGCCGGTTTGGCGAGAAAGAGTTCGCCGTCGCGATGGTCGGGTTGACGCTGCCGGACGTGCTGCCGGTAGCCGAGCGTATCCGCGCCGCAGCCGCCGCGCTGAAGGTCGACGACGCCACCGTTACTGCGTCCATCGGCGTCGCCTATGAGCCGGTCGGCAGCAACGTCTCAACACCCGAACAGCTCCTCGACGAGCGCGCCGACGCAGCTCCACGCCGCCGAGAACAGCGGCCGGGACCGCACGAGACTCGCGCCAGCGAGTACGCCGCAACCGCGCTAGAACCGGGCAGCATCGCGCGTACGTGGCGCACAGCGCCTGGCCGTGAGACCACGTTGCCACTCGCCAAATCACGCTCCAGACAACGCCATCGGCGCAGCATCAACACGCCTGCGACCTGCGCCGATGCCGCGCCGCCCACGCGTTACGTGGCCGTCAGATGCACGACTGCCAGCGCCTTCTTCGCAGCCAAGAGCCGCTAACGAGCACCTGGAAACGTGCGCACGGGCCGTCCTGTAACCGCATTTCGTGGCGACATTCGGCACGCCGTGGCGGCGTAAGGCCGCACGCATCGGCGCGCAGTCACACGGTGATGGGCGACCTGCACTCGGCTCGCTTCCGCCGGTGATCAAGGACGATTCCGTCGGAATCATGAGGCGCCCGCTGGCCGCGACCTATCCGACGGGCGCGGCGACCTATCGGGTTCAGGGTCCGCGTGAGAGCACATCAGGAAGATTTTTTAGCGCGGCCACGGGGTCCTGTGGCGACCTATCCGGGCCCCATGTTTAGGGGGCTGCGACCTATTGAAGGCCCCCCACCGTGGGCGCGTGCCTCCGAGGCGAGGTGGGCGACGTGATCTTCGGTGACTGATTGGTGGACCTCCGTGCGGAGCGTCTGGCGTACGCGCCCGACACCCCGGAGGAACCACCCATGTCTGACCTCAGCCCGCTCGGAGATTGGTCCGAACTTGTCCGTCGCCTCGACGCCGCGGGCTACGCCGACCGCTGGTCGACCGACCCTCGCCTCGCGAGCCTGACCAGCGTCGCGCAACTCAAGACCTGGACCCGTCCCGGTAACCCGCAACGGTCCGACGAGGTCCTTGGCGCCCTCGTCGGCGAGGCCGCTGCCGCAGGTGGCGACGACGCGGAGGCGGTGCTCGTCGTCCTGCACCTGTTGCTGGCCGGGGCCGAACGGATCGCGCGCAAGATGCGCCACCTCAACCAGGACGCGCTCACCCTGGTGCTCGGCGAGCTCGCCATCCAGATCCGCCGCTTCCCCCTCGCGCGGCGCACGCACGCGTTCGCGGCCAACCTGTTGATGGACAGCCAGAACGCGGTGTGGCGCGGCGAGCTGAAGCCGTACCGCACCGACCTGAGCCACCGTCGCGCCGAGCTGCTCGTCGACCCGATCGACGATGCCCGCGGCGTCGACGCCCAGTTCGGCACACCCGGTCTGCTCGAGGCGCCGGCCGCAGTTACGGACGACTTCGACCTGGTCGACATGCTGCTGTGGGCGCGCCGCACCGGCGCAGTCGACGCCACCGATCTGGCCGTGTTGATCGAGCTGGAGTACGCCCGCGACACCCCCGGGGTTACCTCCCCGCAGCAGCACGTCGCTGACCTGCACGGCTGCACCGTCAGGTCGATCCAGCGGTACCGGGACCGTGCGTTGTCGGCGCTGCGCGAGTGCAGCCATGCCTACCTCGCGGCCGCCTGAAACTTCTTCGCCGCAGCTGTCGTGTTTGGCCATCGCCGACGCACTTGACCGGGGTGAGAGCACAACCTCCCACCTCGAGCCGATCAGGAGCAGCTGATGCCAGACACCCGGGCAGCCACGACACCGACGCCCCTTCGCCCCGCCGCAACGGTCGGCGACGTGGTCGACCTGCTCGAGCGCTACGCCGCCGCCGACCGCGAGCTCGCCGACGCGATGGACCGAATTGGCGCCGAGGTCTCCAGCTCAAGGCGGGTCAGCCAGACCACCGTCAGCCGTCTGCTTCACCTGCTCGATCAGTCGCTGGTACCCGGCGTGCAGGCCAAGGCCGAGCTGGACGCGCTGCCCGCCGGCCTGCGCAAGGCCGGCATCGCAGCCTGGGCCCGCCAGGCCACCACACGCATCGCGCCCCTTCCGATCGAGGGCACGGCATGAGCCCCCGCTCGCTGACCGACGACCCGGTTGAGACCTCCTCGGATGCCGCACCGGTGCGGACGCCAGCCCCGGCGGCGACGCCCGCCCGACGACTGACGGTGCGCGAGATGACCATCGCGCTGCAGGCGGCCCACGGACTGCTCGACGGCTCCGCACCGCTGCCGTCAGCTCCGGCCGCACCCAACGCCGCAGCGCTCGTCGCGCCGCCCACAAGCGGCCAGATCCCTGACGTCGACCAAGACGTCGACCAGGACGTCGACGACCTCGACGCTGCCGCTCCGGCTCAGATCGTGTTCGACGACTCCGCCACCACCACCGCGCAGCATGTCGACGAGGTGGGGGAGGGCGGCGCGGATCGCAGCCGCGCCGCCCTGTGCCACGACGACGCCTTGGAAGGGTTACCGCCGGTGACGCCGCCCATTGTGGCATCGGAACCGGTCCCGAACGATGCGCGCCCGAGCGCTGAGCGCCAGACGGCCACCCACGACGGCGACCGTCCTGAACCCTGGCTGCCGGCTCACGACGGGCCGGTGTCACTGACCGGTGTCGCAGCCCCACGGACCCGCACGGTGCGCCGCAGCACAGCGACGCTGGACAAGGCATCTCGCCGACCGAGCAAGCCCCGTCCGGCCAGCGGGAATAAGGCCGCGGTCCTTGACCCGGCTCTGGCCGCGGCCGCGGCCGCAGCTCCCCCGCGCATCCTCATCGTCTCGGCATGCGGAGGGTCAGGCGCAACGACCGCCGCCGTACTGCTCGGAGCCGCCCTCGCGCCCGCGGTCGCGACGGTCTTGGTGGCCGGAGGCGCCGACCGCGGCGCGCTCGCCGTCCGGGCCGACGCCCACGGCGGAGACGTCGACCAGATCGCCGCGTGGTCTGCGACGCGACCCGAGCAGCGACGGGCGTTGCCCGACGGCACGGCAACCGCCGATGCCGGCACCGGACGAGTCAACGTGGCCGCCGCCGGCCGCGACGAGCACGGCCACCTGGACCCCGCGGCCGCGTGCAACGTGTTCACCACCCTGGCCGCCCACGGATGGGCTGGCGTACTGGATTGGTCGAGCGCAGCCCTTCCGCCGAGGCAAGCCTTCGCCGCCGCAACGCACGTGCTGGTCACCGCGCCGGCGACATCACCCGGCCTGCTGGACGCCGAGTACGCCCTCGAGGCCCTGCAGGCAGCGCTGCCGGCGTCGATGCCGCTGAGCCTGCTCACCGTCGACGTCCGCGGCCGCAACCCGCGACGGGCCGGCCGCGCCGCTCTGGCGCGCCTGCGGGCGTTGCAACTGCCCATCACGCCGCTGCCCTACGACCCCGCCCTGGCCGACGAACCCCGGGTGCATTGGCCAGCGCTTCGACCCCGCACCCGCACCGCAGTCACGTCCGCTCTCAGCCAGCTCCTCCCCGAACACCACCGAAAGGACCCAAAATGAGCATCTCGACAATCATCCTTGCTGGCCCGGGCGTCACCGTGACCCCCGGACACGGCCCCGGCTACGCCGCCTTCACCGGCCTCGTCGGCGGTCTGCTCGCCTACGCCGGACTGGCCGCGGTCGCCGCCGTCATGCTTGGCGGCATCGGCTGGGGCGTCGGCGAACGGCTCGGCTTCGACCGCGCCGGCAACGCCGGCAAGATGGGCGTCATCGCCGGTATGGCCCTCGGCTTCCTCGTCGGCGCCGCCGTGAGCCTGGTCAACAAGTTCATCGACGCCGGCGGCGGCACCGGCAACCTGGCCATCGCCGCCAACTCGGCCAACGCCCCGCTCTACAACCAGATCAAGCCCGTCGTCGGCTGGCTGATCAGCTACGGCGGCATCGCGGCTGTCGTGGCCGTCGTCCTCGGCGGCATCGGCTGGGCGCTCGGCGAGCGCATGGGCATGGACCGGATGAGTCTGGTCGGCAAGATGGGCGTCTTCGCCGGCCTGGGCCTGGCGCTGCTCACCGGCGCCGGTGTCGCCCTCGTCAACTTCATGATCGGCCAGGGCGGGAACGTCTGATGTCGACCTACTACGACTACGACGACACGGGCGGACCTGGCCGCCTTCGCCTCGCTGGGGTCGTCGCTGCCGGTGTCGTGGCCCTGTGCGTGGCCTTCATCATCGGCTACAGCGTCCACGGCGGCCACGGCACGACGTCGGCCCACAGCAACGCGCCGACACAGCCCGCCACTCCGACGCAGACGCCGAGCGGATCGACCGGGTCAGCCGGGCCGGCGAGACCCGAACAGCCGGCGACGGCACCGCGTGGTCCGCTGACCCGCAACAGCGCGGGCGTGATCGTGGGCTACAGCCACGACCAGCAGGGCGCGGTCGCGGCCGCCGGCAACTACACCGCGGCGCTGTACGTACAGCAGAACCGCACCCACAGCCGCGAGCTGGCCGTGCTGACCAGCATCGCCGCCAGCTCGCGCGACGCGACCCGCATGGCCGGCGACTTCAGCAGCGAGGACGCTGCGCTGGCGAAGCTGCTCGACGTCGACAACCTGCAGACCCCGGGGGTGATCGCCTATGGCCACCCGCTGGGCTACCGGATCGAGTCGGTCACCGGCACGGCCGCCACCATCGACGTCTACGTCGCCGGCGGGCAGGGAATGGCCGACGCACCGAGCGACTCAAGCGCCACTGGCGAGACGTTCTACGAGGTCGACCAGGTCGAGCTCACCTGGAGTCCCACAGCCGGGCCGTCCAGCCGCGGCGACTGGGTGATGAAGAACTGGTCCCACCTGGTGCAGAACAACGGCCCGCAGCTGGCCACCGTCGCCGCCCAGGGCTACCTCCCGTTCCCGATCGGCCAGACCAGCGAGGGGTCTTCGTCATGACCAGCGTCCTGATCAGTCCCGTCGCTGCCCCGCGGCGCGGGACCACCTCGTCGAGCGGCGCCACCGCGCTGCGACGGCTCCTGCTCGGCCCGGACCTCGACGCCGGCGAGCGAGCGGTCATCCGCCAGGTACTCGAGCACGTGCCTGCCCGCCTGCGCCGTGCCGAACGCACCGCCTTCTGGCAGCGCAGCGGGCCCCGCCGCGCTGCCCGCCGCAGCGGCGTCGTCCTGGCCGTGTTCGTCCTGTTCGGGGTGCTGAGCATGGCCAGCGCACCCTCGGCGCAGGCCTTCGACATCTTCGGTCCGGTCAAGCACGCCTTCGAAGACGCGATGAACTGGTTCATCGAGCAAATCGCCAAGGCGATCTGCGAGTTCGTCGGCAACCTGGTCCACGGGATCCTCGGCTACGCCGACAAGGGCCTGGGCATCGACTTCAACGCCACGTGGTTCAAGCGCAACTACGAGAACATGATGTGGGGCGGGTTCCTGATGGGGCTCGCAATCATGATCGTGCAGTGCACCGCGGCGGCGCTGCGCCGCAACCCGACCCAGATGCTGACCGCCGTCGCAGCAACCCTCGTCGGTGTCTTCACCTCGTTCATCTCGCTGTCGCTGATCATGATGGTCAGCGCCGGCATCGACGACTGGTGCGCAGGTGTCACCGGCGGCAAGAGCATCGCCGACGGTACCCAGAAGACGATCAATGGACTGCCGGACAAGATCGGTGGCATCGGCGCGATCCTGGTCGCGGTTCTCTACCTGGTGTTCTCGATCCTGCTGTTCATCGTGCTCATCGTCCGCCGCCTCGGCATCTTCGTGATCGCGCTGTTCATCCCCGTCTACGCCGGCGGCCTGGGCGGCGGATGGACCAACGGCATGGTCAAGCGTGCGGCCGAGCTGCTGTTCGTGCTGCTGATGACCAAACTGGCGATCATCGGCACCTTCACCCTGGGCGCGTCGATGCTGATCGGCGACACCAAGGGCCTCGACGTCGAGGTCAACGTCGTCGGAGGCGTCGTGGTCATGGCCTTCGCCGTGCTGTCGCCGCTCGGTGTCATGTACCTGGTCGCGTTCGCCGACGGGCTGATCGTCAGCCAACTGGCCAGTTCCCACAGCGCGGGCCGCGGCGGAATGTCCGGCGCCCGCAACCAGATCCGCGGTCACGACGGACGCGGCAACCGCAGCGCGCTGGGCCGCGTCACCGGCGCAGGACGCGGCCAGGTCCGCAACGCCCACCAGGGCGGCAGCGGCGGGGTCATCGCCTCGGCGCGACGCGCTTCCCAGCGGGTGCGTCCGGGCGGCGGGCCCGCGAGCGGCCGTCCGGCGGGCCGCGGGCCCAATGACTCGGCACGGCAGTCGCGGGCGCGCGGCGCACGCCGTGCCGCAGGCAGCGGCGGCAACGCGAGTACAGGTGCCGGGGGCACCTCCTAGACGCGGCCGTCGGTGCGCAAGAACCGTGGCGAAGGCACCGGCGGCAACGCCGGTCCGCGCCGCGGCGGCGGAGCCGGCTAACGGGCAGTCGCGTACCGCCAAATCGGGCGGGTCGATCCACCACGGGGGAGTGGGTCGGCCCGCCCGACGCATGTCCCCTGCAAATCCCGTCCGCGGAACCTGTCGTGTTTGACCCCGGCCGATGCACTTGCCCCGCACGTAGGCACCCGAGCTGGAAGGACCGCAATGAGCGACGTCGACGCCACCAAGTACTCCTACGGAGACCTCGACCGACGAGGCAAGTTCTTCGGGCTGCACCTGCCTCAGTTCGTGCTCGCCTGGGTGGTGCTGTTCTCGCTGATCCCGATGCTGCACGCCGGCTCGGCCGCCACCGTCGTGTGGCTGGTGCTACTGGACGCCGCCCTGGTCTACGTCGCCTTCGGACGAGTGCTGGATCGCGGCATGTGGGAATGGGCGCCGGTACTCGCCGGGCGGGCCTTTCAAATGATGATGGGAGAGAGCGTGTTACGAGGTGGACCGCGCGCCGATCGCGCGAACGAGACCAACCCGATCCTCAACGGCTACGCCGGCACCTTGCGGTGGACCCGACTCGACGACGGCCGCGGCTCGGCCGTGGGCGTGGTCTACAACCCCAAGGAGAAGTCCTACGCAGCCACCCTGCGCGTGCGGGCGGGGTCATTCAGTCTGCTCGACTCGGGCACCCAGGACGCCCGGGTCGACGGGTGGGGCCGGCTCATGGCCGGGCTGACGACCTACAACTCACGGCTGATCCGGATGGTCGTGCACGAACGCACCATCCCCGACTCCGGAGACGCGGTGCAGCGGCACTTCGATCACACCCTCGAGATGGTCGAGGGGGCCGGCGCTGGGTCACTGGACAAGCGCCGCCGTCAGGTGGTCGGTGCCTACCAGTCGCTGATCAACGAGGTGGCGCCCTCCGCGCAGCGCCACGAATCGTTCATCACCTTGGTGATGTCGGCGAAGAAGGCCGCGAAGGACATCAAGCGCTCCGGCGGCGGCGAGGCCGGCGCCTTGGCGGTGCTGTTCCAGGAGCTGCGCGCCTTCGAGACCAGCGTCAAACGCATCGGCCTGATCAGCGAGGGGTGGCTGAACCCGCGCGAGCTCGCCGCGGTGGTGCGGACTCAGTACGACCCTGCCAGCGTCGAAATCATCGACCAGCGCGGTCGCGGCGAGTTGGCCTCGCTGATCAGCGGCCGACAGGTGGAGATGGCCGCGGGCGTCGACCCGTCCGCTGCTGGGCCGGTCGCCGGCCGGGCAGCCAATGACCACTACCAGACCGATTCGGCGTACTCGCGAGTGTTCTGGTGCTCCGGGCTGCCGCGCATCGGCATGGAGGCCGCGTTCCACTCTCCGATGATCCTGGAGACCACCTACCGGCGGACCATGACGATGATCCTCGAGCCGGTGCCCTCGAGGAAGGCCGAGGCGCAGCTCAACCGCAAGCAGTTGCGCGAGGGCGGCGACCAGCTGATCCGCGACAAGTTCGGCAAGGCCACCACGATGCGTGACGAACAGGCCGGGACCGAGACCGAGCGCAAGCTCGCCGAGCTGCTCGCCGGTCACGGCTACATGCGGATGGTGCTGCTCGTCGCGGTGTCCGCCGACGACATCGAGGGCCTGGAAGAGGCCACCGGCGAGATCCAGACCTTGGCGAACCTGTCGCGTCTGGACCTGCGCACCCTCTACGCGCAGCAGTCGGCCGCGTTCGCCGCGACGTGCCTGCCGCTCGGATTGGGGGTGGCAGCATGAGCCGCCACGACAGCGCTGCCAGCGAACGTCGGGAGGCGTCCAAGCGCACCCGGGATCAGAAGGTTGCGCAGCGCCGGACAAAGACAGCCGAACGACGTAAGGAAGCCGCGGCCCGCAAGGCCGAACGCGCCGGTGGCGGCGTCAAGTTCTCCAACCGCGACTACGTGCCGATGCGCCTGGCACCGTTTCAGGAGACCACCGCCAACATCCAGGGCCTGTACCCGTTCATCGCCGAGGCCGGCATCGACGCCCCGGGCATCCTCACCGGCCGCAATCTATTGTCCTCGGGCAGCTTCACCTACGACGTGTTCGAGCTGTACCGCCGCGGCATGCTGCTCAACCCCAACGGCCTTATCCAAGGCACGGTCGGCTCAGGCAAGTCGAGCCTGGTGAAGACGTCGATCCTGCGTGACGCCGCGTTCGGGATCAAGTCGGTGGTGCCGTGTGACCCGAAGGGCGAGTACACCCGGCTGGCCCGGTGGATGGGCTACGAGCCAGTGTTCCTTGGACCCGGTCTGAGGACCCGGCTCAACCCACTCGACGTCCCGCCCCGCCCGTCCGGGCTCAGCGACACCGACTGGGTCCGGGAGATCACCAACGCACGCATCTCGCTGCTGTCCGCGCTGGCCAGCGCGACGCTCGGCCGATCGGTCACGCCGCCGGAACGCAAGGCCATCACCATGGCGCTGCAGAAGCAGACCGGCGTCGCCGACGGCACCGACGCCGATCGCCTGGCCACACCGATCCTGCCCGACCTCGTCGCGGCCATGCTCGACCTCAACGACGACGACGCACACTCCGCTGGCTTCGCGGACTCCCGCGCCTTCCAAGACTCCAGCCGCGACGCCTACCTGGTCCTTGACCGGCTCGTGCACGGCGACCTGGCCGGCATGTTCGACGGCCCCTCCACGACGCGAATCGACTTCAACGACGACCTGGTCGTGCTCAACCTCGAACGGCTGCAGGTCTCCGACGAAGCGCTCGCGCTGATCATGGCCTGCTCGCAAGCCTGGATGGAGCAGGCCCTGATGCGCCAGGACGGGGTACGTCGCAAGATCTGGTACGACGAGTGCTGGCGCATGATGCGCGTCGGCAACGGCCACCTCGCCGCCCGCCTGTCCGCGCAGCAGAAGCTCGCCCGGCAATGGGGCATCGCGGTCTGGCTGATCTTCCACAAGATCAAGGACCTGTCCGGCACCTCGCCGGCGATGCGCGAAATCGCCGAAGGCATGCTGTCCGAGACCGGCACCCGGGTGTCCTACCACCAGGCCTCGGACCAGCTGGACTTCACGCAAGAAATGATGGCGCTCACCGACACCGAAGCCAGCGAGATCGGCGGCCTCGACGTCGGCGAAAGCCTGTGGCAGATCGAGATCCGCGGCAAGATGAGGTCCTTCCTCGTCGAGCATCTCTACTCCTCCGAGGAGTGGCCGCTGCTGCAGACCAACAGCAAGATGCTGGGCGAGAGCGACTCCATCAACACCGACTTCGCCGACGACGACGCGAGCAGCCAGCCGGGGATCAGTGAGGTCGCATGAGTAGCCGCGATCGAGACCGCTCCGGCCACACCGGGGTCGAGGGCCTGCTGGGCGTGCTGGCCGGGATCGCCGCCATCGTTGGTGGTGCCGGCCTGGCGGCCGAGGTCGCGATCGCCGCGGCGTCGGCTCTGTTCGGCGGTAGCTGGGTGATGCTGCCGGTCAGCGGGATCCCGCGCCTGCTCGGAGCGATGTTCGCCCACGCCGGCGACCTCGCCACCGCCTACCCGGCCACGCAGCGACACGACCTGGCCAGCAACGGCACCCTGTGGGCGTGCATCGCCGCGGCGCTGGTCGTCTACGCCATGGTGATCGTGACTCTGCTGGTGTTGCTCGTTCCGCTGCTGATCTCGCGGCCGGGTTACGAGAAGCCGACCAGGGCGTCCCGGCTGCTCGGTGTGTCCGCGGTGCGCCGCGCCACCCGCCGGCTGCACCCCGAGCTGGTGCGCAAGGGTGAACAGGTCCCGATCGGCGGACCGCGGCTGGGCCGCATGCGCGGCGCCGGGTTGCCGCTACACGCCAGCATCGAGGACTCGGTGCTGCTCGTCGGCCCGCCCGGCGCCGGCAAGGGCACAGGGTTCATGTACCGGGCAGTCGCCGACGCCGTCGGCGCGGTGGTGTCGACGTCGACCAAGCCCGACGTGCTGCTCAACACCGTCTCGCTGCGGCAACGCGATGGGCTACACGGGCCGCGCAAGGTGTGGGTGTTCGACCCCCAGGAGATCTCCGGCTGGCCCAGCGTGCTGCGCTGGTCACCGACCCGCGGTTGTGAGGACCCAACCACGGCGATCGTCCGCGCGGCCGGAATGGCCGAGGCCTCCCAAGTCGGTAAGGGCGTCACCAACGGCGACTTCTGGGCCGGCCAGACCGCGGCGGTCATTCGCTGCTACTTGCACGCCGCGGCGTTGGGCAACAAGACCGCGCTCGACGTCATGCGGTGGGCCCGCAACCCCAAGGCCGAGGAACCGATCACCATCCTCAACGAGCACCCTGGTGCCGCTGACGGATGGGGCGACGAGCTCGCCGAGCAGAAGGCCGCGCCCGCCAACCAGGTCGGAAGCGTCTGGGCCGGCGTGCGCCGCGCCTTTGACAGTCTGGCCGACCCGCGCGTTGCCCGTGCATGCTCACCGCAGTCGGGGGAGGGGTTCAGCCCCGAGGAGTTCATCGAGAATGGCGACACGCTGTATCTACTCGGTTCGAACAAGGCGACGCTCTCCGTCGCGCCGTTGGTCGTCGCGTTGATCGAGGACATCGTCGAGGCCGGCCGACGCTTGGCTGCCGACTCACCGGGGGAGCGGATGGCGCTGCCGCTGACGCTCGCTCTCGACGAGGTCGCCAACATCGCGCCGTTGCCGTCTCTGCCCTACGTGCTCGGCGACGGCCGCGGCCAGGGTTTCCAGACCCACGTCGTGTTCCAGTCCTTGGCGCAAGCACGCTCACGGTGGGGTGCCGAGGAAGCCGAGGTCATCTGGGACACCTGCACGTGTCGGATGATCCTGCCCGGCAGCGCCAACCAGCGAGACAACAAGATGATCTCCGAACTGCTCGGCGAGTTCGACGAGGTCGGGCTGCGTAAGAGCCGCGGTCGTGGCGCCACTTCCTACAACGAGGACATCCGCTCCCGCTCGACGATGACCGTCAACGGTGTCCGCGAGATCAAGCCCGGACGATTCCTGCTCATCTACCGGCACCTCAAGCCCATCGAGGGCGAGCTGGAGCTGTCCTACAAGGGCCGTGACGCCAAGCGGTTCACCGAGGCGATCGCCGAGGGCAGACGCCTGACCGGCCGGCGAGACGCCACTCCGTCCGACCCGCCGGACGACCAGTCCGACCCGCGGTCGCGACGCGGGTTCCGGCGCCGCCGCTCAGCCGCGCCCGGCCCGGCGTAGGGGACGGCACGCCATGGTCGACATGACACCGGGCATGTTCTCCGAGGCCGTCACCAACCTCACCGAACGCGTCGAGGAACTGACCGCCAAGGTGGAAGCAGGCGTCGGGGGCGGAGCGCCGACGAGCAACCTCGAGGGACGCTTGCGGGCGGTCGAGGAGGTGTTGGGCGAGGTCCGAAAGGCGGTCAGCGGCCTGGCCCAGAAGAAGGCCGCGACCGACGCGCAGACCCAGCTGCGCCGACCCTGGCACATGCTCACCGCCGAACAAGCCGAAAAGCGATGGGTCGACCTGCGGGAATGGGTGGAGTTCCTCGTCGAACGCAACAACATCGGCTCCAAGGAGATCCCTGACTGCTGGTACCTGCACGGAGGGCTGGTCGACGAGCTCGAAGCGCTGCGGTGGGCGTGGCTGGAAACCAACAAACCCGACTCGAAGCTCACCGAACCGATCTGGTGGCGCGAGGCGCTACACCGCGCCCGCACGCGGTGGGCGTCCTTCAACCCCAACGGCTGCACCAGCTCCCACAGCGAGACCCGATCCCGGAAGCTGCCCGGCGACAAGGCCTGGAACGACTTCCTCGCCGAAGAGCTCGCCGACCGCCCGGCCGACAGACCGGCGGCCGCACGCGCGAATTAGTTCCCGCCGGGCCAGTGATTGACGTAGGCGAGGAACACGCCGGCGACCAGCGCCCAGCAGATCGCGCGGCCGCGCCAACGCGCCAACCGCGACGGCCGCGGCGCGTCGTCGATGGGCGGATCAAAGTCCTCGTCGGCGTGGTCGACGATGTCAGGCGCGTAATGCTCGCGTCCCCAGCCCCCCAGATTGCCCATGGTGCGCGCGATATTGGCGCGATGCGTGTCGCCCACTGCGATCACCGTCCTCCGGAAGCGGGGTAAGTCGTGCGGTAACGGTAACCCCGCCTGGCGATCTGTGCCCGATTCGTCCTGGCTCCGGTCGATCGAGAGTCGTCGCGTCACTCCGTTGTCAGACCCTCATGGAACTCTGTGACGTCGTCGACGAGACGACCGCCGGGCCGCATTGCAGGGACGGGCGACTACAACAGAGGTGTGCTCTCCCTTCCCGCCCCCGTCGCGCTGGCTCGGCTGACCGACTCGTTGACGCCGTCGGGCGTGCGGGAACCGGTGTGGGAGCCAAAATTTGACGGCTTCCGCGCCCTTGTCGGGGCGGGTCGTTTGTATTCGCGGCACGGCACGAACCTGACGCCGTATTTCCCGGACCTCGCCCCAGTCCTGGCCGCGCGGCTGCCGGTGGACCTGGTGCTCGACGGTGAATTGGTCGCGTGGGACACCTCCGCCGGCCGTCTCGACTTCGCCAGCCTGCAGGCCCGCATAACCTCCGGCCGCCGGCTACGCTCGGTCGCCGAACGTCGCCCGGCACAGTTCGTAGCCTTCGACGTCCTCGCCGCCGACGGCGAAGACCTGCGCCCGAAGCCGCTGCGCGAACGTCGCCGCGTGCTCGAGCGCGCTCTGTCCGGGTTGGCCTCGCCGATCGTGTTGTGCCAACAGACCACCGACCTCTCGGTCGCCAAGGAGTGGTTCCGGACCCTGACCGCCGGCGGCATCGAGGGCCTGGTGATCAAGGACGCCGCCAGCACCTACCCCACCCGCGACGGACAGCGCATCTGGTGGAAGGCCAAGGCGAAAACGACGCTCGACCTGGTGGCCATCGGCTACACCGGATCCGCGGCGGCACCCAGCACGCTGGTGCTCGCCTTCCCCGGCGACGTCGATGACGACGGACAGCTGCGCACGGCCGGATCCACCACGGTGCTGTCCAAGACTGCGGCCCGGGCCGTTGTCCCGCTGCTGAATCCAACCGGCGCGAGCTTCGATCGCACCTTGGCCTGGGGGAGTACCCCCAGCACCGTCACCGTGATCGAACCCGTCGTCGTCGAAGTATCCGCGGATGCCTCGGCCGAGACAGGCGTCCTGCGCCACGCTGCACACCTGCACCGCGCCCGCCCCGACCTTCAGGTCGACGATCTCGACGCCTGACGCAGACCCACTTGCGGCGTAAGCCGACGAACGGCCGGCGAGCTCACCGTCACCGCGACCGCTTGCTCATGCGAGGGCTGGTCCAGCGGTATCCCTCTGGTGGGTCGAGATGGGAGTCCTCGTTCAAAATGCCGAAGTGGCCCAGCTTCATCGGCCCGGGCGGGGTCGGCCACCAGCGTGGGTCCTGGTCCAGACCCGGCACAATGTACCTGTTCGCGACCTACGGTATTCGGCCTCGGCTAGCTAGCCATGGCTGTAGTCGTCAGCGGTGCGGGGCCCTGTCAGCTATCACTCGTTCGGAGCCGTGAGATGGTTTGAGGCCTCACGAAGACTCGTACGCGGCCGTGTGTCGTAAGCGGGTCGAATACCGGGCGGCGCGGACTTAGTGGTCTCAACGGCGCGGCTCCTGCGTCAGGTGAGAAGGCTGCGGGCATACCAGTCTCGGTTTGTGGTGACGCCGGGGAGCACGTAGAAGTAGCCGCCGCCGAAGGGTTGGACGTAGTCGATTAGGGGCTCGTCGGTGAGACGGTTCTGGATGGTCTCGAATTGGCGGTGTACGTCTTGCTGGTAGGCGAGGAACAGGTGCCCGGCTTGCAGGTTGCCGTTGGTGTCGACGCCGAGGTCGTAGTTGTAGGAGCGGCGCAGCAGGCGTTGATTGTCGGTGGCGGGGGTACGTGGGTTGGACAGTCGGATGTGGGCGTCGAGAGGGATGACGGCGCCGTGGGGGTCGGCGCGGTAGTCAGGGGTGTCGGATTCGGTCGTGCCGTCCAGCGGGGCGCCGCTGTCGCGGCGGCGCCCGAACATTTTTTCTTGTTCGTTGATCGAGACTCGGTCCCAGAATTCGACGAACATGCGGATGAGCCGCACGACTTGGTAGCTGCCGCCGTGTGCCCAGGCCGGTTCGTTGCGGCCATCGACCCAGACCAGCTCGGTTGCGCTGTCCGCGGTGGGGTTGGCGGTGCCGTCTTTGAAGCCGAGCAGGTTACGGGAGGCTCCGGAGGGGCGGGGTGGGGAGTTGTAGCCGTCGATCTTCCACCGCAGCTGCATGGCGCCGCGGGTGTGGCGGGTGATGTCGCGTAGCGCGTGGTGGACGCTGTCGGGCTGGTGCGCGCAAAGTTGCAGGGACAGGTCCCCGTGCAGCCACTCATCTTCAAGTGCGTCGTTCGGGAAGGTCGTCATCGGGGTCAGTCGGCGGGGTTTCGCAGCCGTCAGACCGAAGCGATGGTCGAACAAGCTGGCTCCGACGCCGAGGGTGGCGGTGAGCCCGTCAGCGGGCATGTCCGGGCCGAGCACCGCGCTGTCGGCCGGCGGCCGACCAACGCCGAGGCTGGGCAACGCGCCGCCGCCGGTGAGCAGCCGCGCCCGGGTGGTCAGGGTGCGCATCAGGTCAACGAGGTCGGACTTGGTGGTGCCGTCGACGAGGTCGAACCCGGCGACGGTGGCGAAGTTCTGCTTGGCCGCCGGGGTGGGGGTGAGGATGCCGGCTTGGTGTGTCCCGTGAAACGGATAGTTGTCCGGTGCGGGGGGGTTGTCGGTGCTGCTGCGCGTGTCAGCGCGTGCTCCGCCGGCTAGGACGCCGCCGGTGAGCGCGGTTCCGGCGGCGCCGGCGGCAGCGCCTCGAAGGAAGTGACGTCGGCTGACGCTCATCGTGGTGGAACAACTCCTCGAATGGTGGTCACTTGCGGATGGCGGGATTGCCGCCTCGCGGTGGTCGGTTCGGTCTAGCGGCTGGGCGGTGTTTCGAGCAGGGTGGGCACCGCGGACAGGGTTTCCAGCACGGCGCCGATGGCGCCGTTGACCGCGTGGCGCTGGGTTGCGGAGACCCGGCGAGCGGGAGTCCATTGGCCGCCGGTTCGGGTGGCCGTAAGCGTCCGCCGCAAGGTGCCTAGCTGTTCAGCAGCGGTCGAGACAAGGGTCCGGTCGCGGCCTGTGAGCAGCGGCGCGAGCAGGCGCAGCACGGCGTCGGTTGCTTGGCTGTTGGCGTAGGTCATGGCGTAGGCGGCGTCGCCGCCCTGGTTGTCCAGCCCGGACAGGTGATCACGCAGGGCGTCTTCGAGGATCTCGTGCGCACGCAGCGGGAGCGCGGTCGGGTCGCCGGCGAGTTCGTCACTGCTCAGCTCGGTGCTCAGCGTGTCCAGGTCGCGGGCCAGCTGCCCGGCGATCGGGACGAGCGAGGCGGCGCTCAGACCGTGCCAGAGGCCGTATTCGATGCGGTGCAGGCCGGTGAAGGTCGGGTCGGTGGCACCGAGGGGCAGACCGTTGGGCAGGCCGTCGACCTTGGTGCCTAGAGAGCCGAAGCTGTTGTAGGAGGCGCCCACGCGTTCCCAGTTCAGTTGTGCGCTGAGCCAGTCGGCCTTGGCAGTGGCCAGGTCACCTCGGCGCAGGTCGGTCTCCAGGGTGTGCACTGTGCGGGAGGTGGCGGCCAGCATCGTGCGGGCGTAGGCCTGATAGGCGCGGTTCGGGCCGGCTAGATCGGCGAGCGTGACCGGGGTGACGGCGGACGCGCCGGCCTGGTCGGCGCCGTTGGCCTGGACGGCCGCCGACGTGAGTGTCGTGCCCCCGGGCAGCGCGCACTTGAAGGTGTAGGAGCCGCGGCCCAAGGTCACCGGCATGTCGCTGCTGGTGGCCGGAGCGAGGGTCTCGATCTCCCCGACGACGCGACCGCCCGCGTCGAGCAGGGTGATCTCGGCTGCCGCATCCGCGCGGTTGGTGACGGTGAAGGTCTGCGCGCCGGTGCGGGCGGTGCGCCAACCCTCCGCGCAGCGGGCCTTGGTGAGCGTCACGGCGGTCGTCGAGCCCGTCCTGGCCGAGGGCAGTACTGCGATGAGCACGCCAGCGGCCACCGCAGGCGCGGTAACGGCGGCAACAATCCACGGTCGCCGGCCCGCGACCCGCGCCGACCACGCAGGTCCGGCCATCACTCGAGCGGTCGGGCGAGAGCCCTCGCGCGGGTTCTCGGTGTGTGCGGCGCGCTGGCATCCGTGCCCGCCGGCTGGGCTGCAGCCGACGGTGCCGGGCTGATGGAACGGCGGCGGCCCGCGGCGTGGAAGGCGCAGACCACGACGCCCAGGTAGGCCAGCCAGGCCGCCACCTGCAGAACGGTCATCTTGGGGGCGAGGTTGGTGATGCCGGTCAGGATCGACATCCACCAGGAGTCCGGGTTGACATGGGCGGACAGGTCGAAAGCGATCCAGCGCCGGCCGGGCAGGAGCCCGGCCTCCTGCAGGTCACCGAGGCCGTAGGACAACACGCCGGCGGCGATGACGATCAGCAGCAGCGCGGTCCGGGTGAAGAACACGCCCAGATTGATCCGGACGGCCTGCCGATACAGCAGCCAGCACAGTGCGACCGCGACGGACAGGCCGATGCCGGCGCCGATCAGCGGGGCGAGTGTGGACCCGGACGCCCGCACGGCGGTCCACAAGAACAGGGTGGTCTCCAGCCCCTCGCGCCCGACCGCGAGGAACGCGGTGAGCGCCAGCGCCCCGGCGCCGAGCGCGGCGGCTTGG
>CATOGU010000056.1:0-25422 GCA_951799445.1 Pseudisothecium myosuroides | reverse complement strand
GTCCGAGTTGGACCAGCTCGCCGATGACCTGGAGCGCCTCGGCATCCCCGTGGTCGCCGGCTTCTCCACCCATCCCCACTGGGACCACCTGCTGTGGCATCCCCGCTTCGGCGACGTCCCCCGCTACGCCCACCCCCGCCGGCGCCCACCGTGCCACCGAAGCCCGCGAGCGGGGCCAGGCGATGGCGGCCGAGAGCGCCTCGGGCATCCCGCTCGAGCTGGTCGCCCTCGTCGCCCCCCTCCCCGCCGACGGCGGACCCATCCCGGGCGAGCTCATCGTCCCATCAGGCCCACGCCATCGGCCACGCCGCGATCCTCCTCGCCGACCGCCGCGTCCTCCCTCGCCGGCGACATGCTCTCCGACGTCCTGATCCCCCCTCCTCGACTCCTCCCAGCCCGATCAGGCTGGGCGCCTACGACTCGGCCCTCGACCTCCTGGCGGAGGCCGTCGGGCAGGTCGGACGTGGCGGTCCCCGGTCACGGCGCCGTCGCCGAGGGCCCCGAGGTGGGCCGCCCGTCTCGCCCGCCGACCGCAACCTACATCGACGCCTTGCGACCGCTGTGTGGAACCGGCCGACGCCCGTCTGGAGGAGAGCGAGTGGCTCGCCCGCCCCCACCGGTCGAACCTGGAGCAGGTGCGAGGGTAGACCTCCCTCGCCCGCCGACTGTCGAATTCCCGCCGCCCCCGCTCGTCGCCTGGGTAGAGGGGCTCGGAGGGAGCTCCCGAGAAAAGGAGATTAGAGATGGGACGAGTGATCGCGACCACGCAGGCAACCGTCGACGGTGTCATCGACCCGGTCGGCGAGTGGGTGCAGCCCGACGGCGGCCATGGGGAGTATTCGTTCGAGCGGCAGGCCAGGTCCGGGGGGCTCCTGCTCGGCCGCAAGACCTTCGCGGGACTGGCGGGGTTCTGGCCCGATCAGTCCGGCAAGTGGGCCGACATGGTCAACGCTTTGCCGAAGTACGTCGCCTCGACCACCCTCGCCGGTGAGCTCGAGTGGAACGGGACCCTGCTCGAGGGGCCACTCGAGGACTCGATCCCGAAGCTGAAGGACGAAGTGGAGGGGGACCTGTTCGTCCACGGGAGCGGTGAGTTCGCCTACGCCCTCGCCGAGCGGGGCCTGGTCGACGAATTCGAGGTGTACCTGAACCCGCTCGTCTGGGGCGCGGGCAAGGTCCACGTGCTCGGCGACCGGGGGACGGTGCGGTTGGAGCTGGGCGAGGTGAAGCGGTTCGACTCGGGAGTGGTCCTCCTCACCTACCTGCCGACGTCGACCGGCCGCGCCGGCACGATCACGCCATGAGCGAGTACGTCCTGGGTCATCAGCTCGAAGGCGAGGGCAGGCGGCTGGCGCTGATGTCGCGACTGCTCGATCCGATGCACCGCCGGCACCTCCGCGAGCTCGGGATCGGCCCGGGTGACAAGGCCCTCGAGGTCGGCTGCGGCAACGGCTCGATCTCCGCCTGGATGGCGGACCTGGTCGCGCCCGGAGGAAGCGTCGTCGCGCTCGACCTCGACCTGTCGCTGATCACCGCCCGCGCTCCCGACCTCGAGCTGCGGAAGGGCGACATCCTCGCCGGGCCGGTCGACCGCGGCGGCTTCGACCTGGTGACCGCGCGGGCGGTCCTCCACCACGTCGCCGATGCCGAGTCGGCGATCGCCAACCTCGTCGCCGGCCTCGCCCCCGGCGGCGCCATCCTGCTGATCGAGCCCGACTTCCTCCCGGTCAGCGTCGCCGGGCCGCCGCCGATCAAGGAATTCTGGGACGGCTGGCTGGCCTGGGCACGGGCCGAGGGGATCGATTACCACGTCGGCCGCGACCTGGCCCCCCGGCTCGCGGCGCTCGGCCTCGACCAGGTCGAGGGGGCCGCCGAGACCGCCGTCTACAACGGCGGCTCGCCCTGGGCCGAATACTGGACGGAGACGGTAACCGAGCTGCGCGGGCCATTGGTGGGCTCCGGCCATCTGGACGAGGGGCTGATCGACACCTTCCTCGCCCATTGCGCCGACCCGGCCTGGTGGACGGAGACGATCTCCTTCACCGCCGTGCGCGCGCGGAGGCGCAGTTGACGCCGGAGGGTGAGCCCCGTCCGCAGCGTCGCGGCCGTCGCATCGCGATGTCGGCGGCGGAAGTGGACGATTACCTCGGGGGGCGCGCGCACCTGCCGGCTCGCGTCGGTCGGGCCCTCCGGCCCGCACGTCACGCCGCTCTGGTTCGTCTGGCACGAGGGGTCCCTGTGGACGCAGTCGCTCACCCCGCTCGCAGCGCTGGGCCGACCTGATGCGCGATGCCCGCGTCGCGGTCGTCGTCGACGACGGGGAGGAGTACCTGGAGCTGCGGGGCGTCGAGTTGCGGGGGGAGGTCGTGACGGTGGGGGAGATTCCCCGCACCGGGGCCGAGGACGTTCCCGAGCTGAACGCGATCGAGGCGGCCTTTGCCCGCAAGTACCTGGGCGGTGGGGAGTTCGGCTACGACGGCCGCCACGCCTGGTTGCGTCTGACCCCGGAGAAGATCGTCAGCTGGGACTTCCGCAAGATCGGCTGAGGGGCGACCGCATGATCCCGTCGATCTGGGCCCCGAACCCGCCGATCTGGCTGGGAAGTCCTGCCCAGCGGGCCGCAACGGCAAGGATTAGTGCCTAGTCTTTGGAACTGTCCCAGCAGGGAGTCCAGATGAGCATTCTTGACGACGCAATCCGCGAGCACCTGGAACTGAAGCGCGCCCATGGCGCGGACGATGCGGAGGTGAAACGCCTTGAGGACGAGGCGTTCGGGCCGCCGCAGCGCCCGGACGAGATCGATCCGTTCGCCGAGGCACCGACCGAGTTCCTGGCGGCGCCCACGGGCGTCCCGTCCGACGTGCCGGAGATCGGCGACGAGGAGGCGCGCAGCGGCCGTCGTCCCGACATCGCCGACCTGCAGGAGCCGCCCCCGGCCGACACCGACCTGGGCGCGAATCCCTTCGTGGACGAGCAATCGCCGACCCCCGATGCGCCGCCACCGAGCCCCACCGACGCGGCCGACGTGCCCCTCCCGCCACCGCCCGGCGAGGCCCCGGCGGCGGACCTGGACCCGTCGTTCGAAGACGCCTCGGCGCCGACCGACGAGGTGATCGCCGACCCCGGTCCCAGCACCGAGGAGCGCCACGCGATCGCCGACCAGCCGACGCAGATGTTCGACGTGCAGGCGCACGTGGATGCCGAGGCCGAGGCGCCCGCCACCGGCGAGCAGCCGAGCCCGACCGACGAGGAGCTCGTCGACGCCGCCCAGGAGGAACCGCAGGCCGCGCCGCCCGCGCCCGCCGACGCCGAGCCGTCGGCGGAGCTCTACGAGCAGCCGCCGTTGGAGACCCGGGGCCCCGACGCCGAGGTCGCCGGCCACCCGCCGGCCGAGGCCGAGCCGGAGGAGGGCTCCGCCGAATTCGACTTTCTCAACGAACAGCGGCTCTCCGACGAGCTCGACCAGGCGCTCGAGGCGCCGCTGCCGCCCACCGACGAGCACCTCGCGATGCCGCGGTACGGGGACGCGCCCGAGTCGGGCGACCAGGCCGGGATCTTCGACTTCGACTCCCACCGGGAGGAGCAGTCCTACGAGGAGGATCCCTCGCAGGAAGTGCTGCGCCGCGCCGACGAGGCGGAAGCCGCCGAGGAGCCACCGTCGGAGGAGATCCCGCGCGGGTCCGAGGCGGCGCCGGCCGCGGAGGGCGAGGACGACGAGAACGAGTTCGACCCGGAAACGGGCCACGAGGACGTGCTCGAAGACACCCCCCGCTTCCTCGAGGACGCCCCGGAGGACGACGACCTCTGGTTCGAGCAGAAGCCGCCGAAGGATTTCGACCTCGACTGAACCGGTGGACCGCCGAGCCCGAATGGAACGTTCGGTTTACTCACTAATAGGCTTTCCTCAGTTAAATCTTGACAGCGAGTTATAAACACGCCTAGCTTCTTGAAGTCGGTGGTTGGGATGGCTCTTCTCGAGTCGCCGCCGGCGGAATAGGGATCAGGCCTCGGGCCTCGTGGAAAGCGAGTCCGGGCCGCACAAGCGAGGAGAGTTGCCTGTGAAACGCGCGCTCGTGGCGTCGTTCGCCGCTGCCTGTCTGTTCTTTGCCCTGGTAGCCGCTGCCGTAGCCGAACAGCCGGTGGAGGTCGCGACCTTCGGCACCAGTGGGGAAGGCGCGGGCCAGCTCGCGAAACCAGGAGGGATGGCCACGGACCAGTCGACCGGGGAAGTCTTCGTCGCCGACACGAACAACAACCGGATCGACGTCTTCGGCGCCGAAGGCGTCTTCCTGCGCGCCTGGGGGTGGGGCGTCCTCGACGGATCCCCCGAACTCCAGGTCTGCGAAGCCTCCTGCCTGACCGGCATCCGCGGCGGCGGCGAAGGTCAGCTGAACGAACCGATCGGCGTCGCGGTCGCTCCCGACGGCACCGTCTTCGAGATCGACCTCGGCAACGCCCACATCCACCACTTCACCGCCGCCGGCGTCCTGATCAACGAATTCGGCGGCTTCGAAAGCGGCAATCCCGAAAAACCGGACGGCAGCCTCGCCTACGGCAACGACATCGCGGTCAACCCGGTCAACGGCGAAGTCGCGATCTCCGACGGCTACGGCGTGCCGGCGAAGGTCCTCTTCTACAAACCGGACGGGACCTACGTGAAGACGATCACCGGGGGCAGCGGAAGCAACCAGCTCTTCAACGCCTCCACGCTCACCTTCGACACCTTCGGCAACCTCTACGTGATCGACCCGTTCGCTTTCCGGATCGACGTCTTCGATTCGAGCGGGACCCTGGTGCGCAAACAGGCGGAAGGGATGATCTCGGCGGGCCTCGCGATCAAGCCCTCCAACAACCACCTCTTCGTCCAGACCGCGGACCAGTTCGGCGAAAACAACAACCTCTTCGAGTTCAACGCGGCCGGCGAAGAGGTCGACTCGGTGCCGATGCCCGGGTACTCGGAAAGCCCCGAAGGCTTCGAGTCCTTCGGCCTCACCTACGGCGAATTCCCGACCCTGCCGAATAGCGCGAAAGGGGCCCTCTACGCCGCCGACCTGAACGGCGACAAGATCCTGGTCTTCGCCTCGGTCGCGCCGAAAGCGCCGGCGATCGAAAGCGCCTTCGTCTCGGCGCTCTCCTCGAACGCGGCGAACCTGAGCGGCTCGGTCAACCCGAACGGAGCGGAAACGACCTACTACTTCAAGTACGGGCCGACCGCCGCCTACGGGTCGCAGTCGCCGCCCGTGCCGGCGAACATCGGCCAGGGCACCGAAGCAGTCGCGGTCGGGACCCACATCGGCGGTCTCGCGCCGGACACCGTCTACCACTACACGTTGGTCGCGACCAACGGCGTCGGCACCTCGGAAAGTCCGGACCGCACGTTCCGCACGAACGCGGTCGGCAACGGCGCCCCGAACACCCTGCCCGACGGCCGCGGCTACGAACTGGTCTCGCCGCTGGACAAGAACCTGAACGACGTGACCGAAGCGATCGGCCTCAGCTCGGCCAGCGGCGGGAGCGTCGCCTTCACCTCCTTCAACGGCCTCCCCGGCGCCGAAAACGGCGGTCTGCTCGGCGCCTACGTGGCGACGCGCGGCCCGAACGGGTGGACGACCGCCCCTGCCTCGCCGCCCGACTACAACGAACAGGGCCTCCTGGTCGGCACGCCCGCTGGCGTTCTCCTCCGAACTGAACCAGGACGTGGTGAAAAGCTTCGCCCCGCTCGCCGGTCCGGCGACGCCGAAGAACGGCGGCGGCAACCTCTACCTCCGCAATAACTTCCCCGCCTCGCAGCGGCTGATGACGCCGCTGGCGCCGACGCCGGAAGGCGAAACCCCGACCTACACGGTGCTCGGTGCCTCGGCCGACTTCACCAGGATCCTCTTCCAGGCGAACGCCGGGCTGACCGCCGACGCGCCCGCGCTCGGCGGGGGCCTCACGCAGGTCTACCTCTACAACAACGGCAACCTGGAACTCGGCAGCATCATGCCGGACGGGACGCCCGCCGAACACGGTGCCCAGTCGGCACCGATCTTCGGCATCCCGAAGCCGAACACGATCCTCCCCGGAGGGTCGCGCTTCTTCTTCGAAAGCCCGACCGACTTCAGCACGCCGGTGCAGGTCTACACGCGCGCCGGCGGTACGACGGTTGAAATCTCGGCCTCGCAGAAAGAAGTCCCCGACCCGCTCGGCCCGCAGTCGGCCTCCTTCCAGGGTGCCGCCGCGAACGGCTCCGGCGCGTTCTTCACCTCCCGCTCGGAGCTGACCGAAGACGCCAACACCGGCGAAGAAGACGCGGGCGCGAACCTCTATCGCTTCAACTTCCTCAGCGGCAAACTGGAAGACCTCACGGTCGACACGAACGCTGGTGACGTCGCCGGCGCCGACGTCCGCCAGACGCTGGTGTCGAGCGACGGCAGCACCGTCTACTTCGGCGCCTCCGGCCTCCTTGCCGCGGGCGGGACCGCGGGCGGCGACAACCTCTACCGCTGGCGGGCGGGCGAAGGCGTCAGCTTCGTCGCCGCGCTCGGCGAAAACAGCGTCTTCATGGCCGAAGGCGGCAATCCCGAAGCGACCGCGAGGACGACCGCCGACGGTGGCGTCCTCGTCTTCACCGCCGCCGGCCTCCCGGGCGCGCCGCAGGAACTGAACGCGAACGGCGAACCGGCCCCGGAGGTCTTCCGCTGGGCAGGATCCGGCGCGCCGGTCTGCATCAGCTGCACCGGCCGCGGGATCCCGGTGGAAGGCTCCGTGATCGCCCCGCCGTCGTTCGTCGGCGGCGGGGCGAACTCGCTGAGCGCCGACGGCTCGCGCGTCTTCTTCCAGACCGACGACGCCTTGGTGTCCGGCGACATCAACGACGCCGGCGACGTGTACGAGTGGGAGAACGGCGCGCTCGCCCTGATCTCGAGCGGCACCGGCTCCGAATCGATCCTGCTCGACCCGAGCCCCTCCGGCAACGACGTGTTCTTCACCACGCGGAACCGTCTGGTCGCAAGCGACACCGACGACAACATCGACGTCTACGACGCCCGCGTCGGCGGCAGCTCGCCGAGCATCGCCGAACTCACGCCGTGCGTCGGCGAATCGTGTCGACCGCCATCGGCCGCCCCACCGGGATCGCCGCAGGTCGGCTCGCAGAGCTTCAACGGCCCCGACAACCCGAAGGTCGTCCACAAGAAGAAGAAGCCGAAAAAGAAGAAGCAGCAGTGCAAGGCCAAGGGCAAGAAGGGGAAGAAGAAGTGCCCCGCAAAGCCCGGTAAGCATCACGGCTCCGGAAAGAAGCGGTGAGGCAGATGCGCGGAAGGAAAGGAAGCCCTGTGATGCGTCGTAAATCGAGCATGGGACTGTTCGCGGTACTCGTCCTCGGTGCACTGCTGTTGGCCGCCGTCTCGGCCCCGGGGGCGTTCGCCGCCTTCGGGATCAAGAGCTTCGACGGCGCCGTCACCGCCGACCCGTCGGGGACGCCGGCGACGCAGGCCGGCTCGCACCCCTACGAGATCTCGACCACGATCAAATTCAACACCCACGAAGACCCGGAAACGGGCACGCAGATCCCCGACGGGAACGTGAAGGACATCAAAGTGCACCTGCCCGCCGGCCTGATCGGCAACCCGCAGGCGACGGTGCAGTGCACCCAGCAGCAGTTCCAGAACTCGCAGTTCCTGCTGAACGGCGGTTGCCCGGTGGAAAGCGAGGTCGGCGAAGTCACGGTCTACCTGAACAAAACCGAAGCGACCTTCCCGGTCTACAACCTGGTGCCGCACCCCGGCCTGCCGGCGGAGTTCGGCTTCGTCATCCTGATCGACCCGGTCCACGCCTACGCGACGATCCGCAGCGGCAGCGACTACGGGCTCGACGTCGACCTCAACGACATCTCCCAGGGGCTGGCGCTGGAAGGGACCTCGCTGACCTTCTGGGGCACGCCGGCCGAACATACCTGCGGGGAAAACTGCACCGGGGTGACGGGAACTCCGTTCCTGACCCTGCCGACCTCCTGCAGCGGCCCGCAGGTGACCTCGATGTCGGCGACCTCCTGGCAGGAACCGGGCGTCGAACAGAAAGCCGCCTTCGTCACCCACGGCCAGTCCGGCGAACCGCTCGGCGGCGACGGCTGCGACCAGGTCCCGTTCTCGGGCTCGGTGTCGACGAACCTCGAAACGCCGACCGCCGACTCGCCATCGGGTCTGAACGTCGACGTGAAGATCCCGCAGTCGAGCGGCCCGCTGGCGACCGCCAACCTGAAGAAGACCGAAGTGTCGCTGCCGGCGGGGATCTCGATCGATCCCTCGACCGCGAACGGCCTCGTCGGCTGTAGCGTCGCCCAGGTCGGACTCGGCGAACCCGGGCCCTCGAGCTGCCCCGAAAACTCGAAGATCGGCCAGGTGGAGATCGACACGCCGCTCCTCCCCGATCCGCTGAGCGGCTCGATCTACCTCGCCAAGCAGACCGAAAACCCGTTCGGCTCGTTGATCGCGATCTACGCGGTCGCCGAAGGCCACGGCGTCAGCCTCAAGCTGGCGGGCAACCTGGCGCTCGACCAGAACACCGGCCAGGTCGTCACCACCTTCGACAACACGCCGCAGCTGCCGTTCAGCGACTTCAAGCTGGACTTCTTCGGCGGCCCGCGGTCGGTGCTGGCGACCGGCGTCACCTGCGGGACGCAGGCGGTGTCGGCGACGCTCACCCCCGTGGTCGGGCACCCCGCCGGTCTCGGCGCCCGCCTCGGTCACGGTGAACTCGGCGCCGAACGGGCTCGGCTGCCCGAGCTCCGCCTCGGCGCGTCCGTTCGACCTCGGGCTCACCGCCGGCACGGTCTCCAACGCGGCGGCGCTGCACTCGCCGTTCTTCCTGAAGCTGACCCGCGCCGACGGCCAGCAGGAAATCGGCAGCCTCGACACGACCCTGCCGCCCGGCGTCCTCGCCACGCTGAAAGGCGTGCCGACCTGCGGCGAGGCCCAGGCGGCCGCCGGCACCTGCGACTCCGCCAGCCAGATCGGGTCGGTGCAGGTCGGCGCTGGTGCCGGGACCGATCCGTTCTTCGTCACCAACGGCAGGGCGTACCTGACCGGTCCATATAAGGGGGCGCCGCTCGGCCTCGACTTCGTCGTCCCGGCGGTCGCCGGGCCCCTCGACCTCGGCACGGTGAACGTGCGGGCGGCGCTTTTCGTCGACCCGAACACCGCGGAGGTGACGGTGAAGGCCGACCCGCTGCCGCAGAGCCTCCAGGGCATCCCGCTGCGACTGCGCCAGATCGCGCTGAACGTCGACCGCAGCGGCTTCATCGTCAACGCGACCTCCTGCGAACCGAGCCAGGTCGCAGTCACCGCGCACAGCCCGCTCGGGGCGAACGACTCGCTCTCGTCGCGCTACCAGGCGGCGGGCTGCGCCGCGCTCGGATTCGCGCCGAAGGTCGCGCCGAAACTGATCGGCGGCCGCAAGGCGCTGCGGCGCGCGGGCTTCCCGAAGCTGCAGGTCACGCTGACCCAGCCCGACGGACAGGCCAACATCAAGCGCGTCTCGGTGACGATGCCGCCCGCGATCAACCTCGAACAGGGCCACATCAAAACCGTCTGCACCCGGGTCCAGTTCGCGGCCCACCAGTGCCCGGCGGCCTCGGTCTACGGCAGCGCCGAAGCGTTTACCCCGCTCCTCGACCAGCCGATCAAAGGTCCGGTCTACCTGCGTTCGTCCAGCAACAAGCTGCCGGACCTGGTGGCCGACCTGAACGGGCAGATCGAGATCGTCCTGGCCGGCCGGATCGACTCCAAGAACGGCGGGATCCGGACCACGTTCGAAGGGGTCCCGGACGCCGCGGTGTCGAAATTCGTGCTGACCCTGAACGGGGGCAAGAAAGGCCTCCTGGTCAACAAGACCAACATCTGCGAAAAGACGCGGCGCGCGAGCGTGGCGATCACCGGGCAGAACAACAAGACGGCCGAACAGTCGCCGGTCGTCAAGGCGCAGTGCGGCGGCAAGAAGAAGAAGTGAGGGACGCCGCGGTTCGCTAACTTGGACGCGGTGTCTGAGGGAGCCGCGATCGAAGCCGAGGGGTTGGTGAAGTCCTATGGCGACGTGCGGGCGCTCGACGGCGTCGACCTGACCGCGCCGAGCGGCACCGTGCTCGGCCTGCTCGGCCCGAACGGGGCGGGGAAGACGACCGCGGTCCGCATCCTCACCACGCTGCTGCCCGCCGACGGCGGTCGAGCCAGGGTCGCCGGGCTCGACGTCGGCTCGCAGGCGGCGGAGCTGCGGCAGCGCATCGGCCTCGCCGGCCAGTACGCGGCGGTCGACGAGAACCTCACCGGCTTCGAGAACCTGCAGATGGTCGGGCAGCTCTACCACCTGCCGAAGGGCGAGCCGAAGGCGCGCGCCGAGGAGTTGCTCGACCGCTTCGACCTCGACGAAGCGGGCGGGCGCCTGGTCCGCACCTACTCGGGCGGGATGCGGCGGCGGCTCGACCTCGCCGCGGCGCTGGTGGCGCGGCCGCCGGTGCTCTTCCTCGACGAGCCGACGACGGGGCTCGATCCGCGCAGCCGGATCGGGCTCTGGGAGACGATCGAAGGCCGGGTCGCGGAGGGGACGACGGTGCTGCTCACCACCCAGTACCTGGACGAGGCCGACCGGCTCGCCGACCGCATCTCGGTGATCGACCACGGCAAGGTGATCGCCGAGGGCTCCTCCGACGAGCTGAAGGACCAGGTCGGCGGCGAGGCGCTGGAGGTGACGCTGGAGTCCGCCGACGAGGCCGAGGCGGCGCGCGCGGCGCTGGTCGGGATCTGCTCGGCGCCGCCGGAGCTCGACGGGGTCGTCCTGCGGGTGCCGGTGGCGGAGCGCAAAGGGACGATCGCCGCCGCGGTGCAGCGGCTGAACGACGCCGGGGTCGGCATCGACGACATCTCGATGCGGCGGCCGACGCTCGACGACGTCTTCCTCAACCTGACCGGCCACGCGGCGGAAGAAGACGAAGAGGGGGAGGGATGAGCACGGCGATCTCCGACACGCTCGTGTTGGCAAAACGCAACTTCCTGCGCATCGCGCGGGCGCCCGACCTGCTGCTCGCCTTCACCGTGCAGCCGATCATGTTCGTGCTCCTCTTCGCCTACGTCTTCGGCGGCGCGATCCCGACCCCCGGCCACAGCTACATCGACTTCCTGATCCCGGGGATCCTCGTCCAGACGATGGCCTTCGGCGGTTTCGTCACCGCGATGGGGATCGCCGAGGACCTGCGCAAAGGGTTGGTCGACCGCTTCCGCTCGCTGCCGATGTCGCGCGGCGCCGTGCTGGCCGGCCGCACCCTCTCGGACATCGTCACCAACGGGATCTCGATCACCGTGATGCTGGTGGTCGGCGTGATCATCGGCTTCGGCTTCGAAGCCCCCTTCCTCCACGTCGTCGCCGGGATCCTCATCCTGCTCCTCTTCGGCTATGCCTTCAGCTGGGTGTTCGCCTTCATCGGCCTCACCTCCTCGTCGCCGGAGGCGGCCCAGTCGCTCGGCTTCATCCTCATCTTCCCGCTGACCTTCATCTCCTCCGCCTTCGTCCCGCCGGAAACGATGCCCGCCGCCCTCCAGTGGTTCGCCGAAGTCAACCCCTTCTCGATCACGGTCAACGCCATCCGCGCCCTCTTCATCGGCGACCCCGCCGGCAACTCCATCTGGGGCGCCGTTGCCTGGTCGGTCGGCATCGCCGCCGTCTTCGCCTTCCTCGCCGTGACGAAATACAAACGCGCCGTCGTGCGCTGAGGCCCTAAGAGAGAATGGAGCGCTTTAGCGGGTGCTCGCCCGGTGCCGCGATTCAAGTCATGATCTGTGGTATCGGGTCGACCGATTCGCTTGTCAGCGACTATGCGGCGACAGGAACGTCGGGTTCCTCACCGTCTACGCGGGGTGCGAACAACGCGGCTTCGAGAGCGGCGAGACCCTGTGCGCCGAGGTTCGGCAATTCGCGGAGGTGTCGCCGGGCCGATGCCAAGGAGCCAAGGACCGCCTCCCACATGTCCAGCTCAGTAGGCGCCGGGACGAGGACCTGCTCGAGGTTTTCGTAGTACAGCCGACGCCGCACGGCTCCTCGGCTGCGTCGCGTGATCTCGGCAAGGCCGATCTCGCTCTTGAGGTAAGTGAGCAGGTACTCAGGGCTGAAGGGCGCGTCTTGGGTGAGCCGGAACACAACGTAGTCGGGGCTGACCCAACCCTCCTCCTCCGCTCGCCGGCACAAAGCGATGGAGCCGACATTCACACGCATCGGGTTGTAAACAAAGTCACCGACCCCGAGGCGTCGGTAACGGCTCGTGTCCGCGCCAGGTTTACCTTTGAACGGCCCAAGGCCTCCTGCATTAGAGACACCCACGAAGTTGCTCGGCGGGGTGGTTCCGGCGCGGGCCCCCCTCTCTTCGACCCAGCCGTCCAGCGACTGGGCGGGCGCGAGCTCGAAGGTCTCGACGTTCTCGGAAAGGGTCAATAGCTGCTCGGCAATCTCGCGCATCGTCTCGGCCCGGTGATGGAGCTCGCCGAGGCGCTCGGACGCGTCGAGGCCGGCCTGGTGCACGCCCGCACCTGGCCACGGGATGTCGAGGTCGTAGCCGCCTTGCCGGACCTCATCGACCGAGACCTCCCACGAGAACTCATCCATGAAGCCTTCGGTCAACCAACCCTGCGCTGCCTCGAGGGCGGCGGGCGTCAAGGGGTTCAGCTTGGAGTACGAGCGCTTGCCGACCGGGGGCGGCACCTGGTAGTAGCGGATGGTTGCCGGCTGCTCCGTGCCGCGCTCGAAGAACACAAGGTTCGTGCGGGTGTCTGGAGCGGTCGGGAACACGCCGATCGGCAGCCGCACGACGCCGGTCACAGTGAAGTCGGTGAGCAGACGGCGCCGCACGCTGCTGAAGGCCTGCTCGGTTCGGTACAGAACCCCGTCAGGGATGACGATGGCACAGTGGCCGCCGCCGGCGAGCTTGGCCATGCAGTGCTGAAGGAACAGAAGCTCGGTCGCCGCAGAGCGGGCGGGAAAGTTCTGCTGGACCTGAGGGTTCTCGCTGCCGCCGAATGGCGGGTTGGTCAGGATGATGTCGTGCTGCTCCCCGGGGGCAGAGTCGGAGACATCTTGCTCCAGCGTGTTGCGTCGGACGGTCTTCGGGTCGTCGACTCCATGGAGCATCAGGTTCATGGTGCCGACGAGAAAGGCCAGGTCGCCCGCCTCTTGACCGTAGATCGTCCTGCCCGTCAGCGTCTCCTCGTCCACGGTGGTTCTGACTTGCCGGCGCAGATGCTCGGCCGCAGCGACCAGAAAGCCGCAGGAGCCTGAGCAAGGGTCGTAGACCGTGTCGCCGAGATTCGGGTCGACGACCGAAACCATGAATTCGACGACAGGGCGAGGCGTGTAGAACTCGCCGGACCATCCGGCATCCGAGGTCTCGGCGAGGAGGGTCTCGTAGATCACCGACATCGCATGCGCATCTTCGACGGCATGCATGTCGATGCTGGCAACTATCTCGATCACTTCCGCGAGCCCGTAGCCACTCTTCATGACGGTGGTCACCGAATCGAAAAGTTGGGCGATCTGGTCAGCCTGTGGAGATCCGGCAAGGCCGCGCCAAGTGGGGAAGGAGATCACCGGTCACCCAGGTGATCAGATCGTCCCCGGTACGGCCAGCCTTGGTCCACGCCGACCAGCGAAAGTCGCCGTCGATCACGCGCGCGTAGTCGCGTCCGTCTACCGCAGCGACGGTTTCGCGCTCATCCTCGAAGGTGTCCCACTGCTTGAGGAACAGCAGCCAGGTCAGCTGTTCGAGGTAACGGAGAGCGTTCTTCGTGTTGTCGTCGGCGCGCATCTTCTCCGATGCGGCCTTGATCTTCAGTTGGAGGTCCTTGGCGGTCACGCCACCTCCGGCATGTCGTAGAGGTGCACCTGCAAGAGACGCAGCATGGCGCGCAGCCCGGCCGGACCATCGAAATCGCCGACAGGGACCGGATCCCACCGAGGTCGTCGGCGAATGGCGAGACGGTAAAGATCTCGCCGCTGGCAATCTCCTCGACGCCGGCAAGCCGATACTTGTCGATCAGCGCTCTCACGACCTGCTGCTGTTCGTCACTCCAACGATTCAGGAACGCCACGTCAGAGTGTTCGAGCGTGCGTGCCCGTTCCTCTCGGCTGTGGATGGAAAGCAGCCAGCCCGCATGGGCGAGCAGGTCGTACTCGTCAGCGTCGAGGCGATCGAGCAGAACACTGAGGACCTCTGGGTCGACATCGTGGAAGTGCAACAGCTCACGGAGCGTGCGCCGCTTGTCCGGGTCTTGCCACAACTCGGTGAGCGTGGCGACATCGTCGCCGGTAGCGTTGCGGACCTGCTCGCCCGCTCGGTCGATGTACTGCTCCCCCGTCAGCTCCCGACCGGAGCCGAGGGTGAGTTCGGTCTCCTCGGCCACCGAAACGGTGACGCCTTTTATGATGACGCGCTCGGCGCCTTCGGACGGCTTGCGCAGACTGACGAGCAGTTCCTCCGTCTCCGTGCTGATCGGTGCCTGGAAGGTCCGCTTCGCGTAGCCGGGGGCGCCAACCTGGACGGTCAGAGTCGCCTCGGGGAGATCGCCGATCACAAAGCTGCCGGTCTGCCCGCTCCTGCTTTCTGCGAGCTGGCGCATGCCCGCCCGCACGACGATCGTCGCGCCCTCGACCGGATCGTCGGTGTCGTGGACCACGACGCGCCCGACCAGGACTCCGATACCGGTGTCCGGCAGCGTTCCGCTGCTGTCAGGCGCCGGGATGTCCCACCCGTCGAATAACCGGGTCGCGCCCGTGTAGTCGACGATCCGGAAGAACTCCTTGCCGGTCGACTCATCCAGACGACTGCCGCGGCCGATGATCTGCTTGAAAACCGTCGGCGAGCTGATCGACTTCATGATGACGATGTTCCGTACTGACGGGACGTTCACGCCGGTGGTGAGCAGGTCAACCGTAGTCGCCAGAACCGGCTCGGAGCTCGTCGAAAGCTTGAATTCGCGCAGGACCGAGTCGGCGTCATGCTCCTCGCCGACGATGCGCACGGCGTACCTCTCCTTGCCGGTCTCCGGTCCGAGCGTGGCCTGCATCAGGTCGCGGACCAGCGCGGCGTGCTCCATGTTCACGCAAAAGACCATCGACTTCTCGTTTGCTCCCCACGTACGCAACAAGCCCGCGAGGTGCTCGCACAGAGCACGGGTGCGGTCCGGAACGACTATCTCCCGCTCGAACTGAGCGCCGACGTAGATGTTTCGAAGGCTCTGCCCATTGGGAACGATGAGATCGGCGCCACGCTCGACCTCCTCGTCGATGCGCAGGCCCTCTTGGTCGATGTTGGTGTGGACCTGGCGGACGCGGTAGGTGGCCAGATAGCCATCCTCGATACCGCGAGCCAAGGAATACTCGAACGCGGGCTGCGCCTCGCCGTCGTCGTCGCGATTCTCCGAGCCGAAGAACTCAAAGGTGTCGATCGAATCCGTTCGCTTCGGCGTGGCGGTGAGACCGAGATGAAATGCGCTGCCGAAATGGTCGAGGATCGCTTGCCAATCGCCGTAGCCGGACCGGTGGCACTCGTCGATGATGACGAGGTCGAAGTAGTCGGCCGGATACTGCTCGAACAGCCTGCCGCCGGATCTCACTGCTGCGTACATCCCCTGGTAGATCGCGAAATGCAGGTCCCGCTGTAGCGGGGGAGGACCGCCGGCGACTACATCGCGGGCCTGACCGAACGGACCGAACTCGTTGAAGGCTTGGTCACGGAGGTTGATCCGGTCGGCCAGGAAGAGGATCTTGCTGGCGTAGCCGGAGTTGACCAGCTTCCACGCCAGGTTGAATGCGATGAAGGTCTTGCCCGTCCCGGTCGCCAGCGATAGCAGCGCTCGACGATGGCCGGCGAGCATCTGCTCCAAGGCGGCGCTTACGGCACGCTCCTGATACCAGCGCATGCCAGCGGTCCCCGGCGGCGCCCATGCCGGCTGGAGGATCGGGTTGTCGACCATAACCCCGCGAGGGTTCTCGACCAGGGACCCGCGTGAGGTGTCACCGGCGGCGAGGCGGGCGCGCAGCTCGTCGGGAGTGGGGAATGCGTCGAGTTGGGTGACTACGTTGGTCAGCCGGTCGTGCTCGACGATGCCCTTGCCATTGGACGAGTATGCGAATTTGATGCCGAGGTCGCGCGCGTAGCCCAGGGCTTGTTCGAGACCATCGGACGGTCCGTGATCCTCACCTTTTGCCTCGACCACCGCGAGCGTCTCGCCGCGCGGCGCATCGCGCAACACGTAGTCGACGAACTGGGCCGGATCCCTGGTCGTGTGATCGCCGATCAGCCTGATGCGACCGCGGCGGTACGGAAACTCGCGTTGAATGAGGTGCTCGCCCCATTGCGCCTCGTGCAGGCGCGGATCAATCAGCTTTACTCTGGTGTCCGCCTCGCTCATCCCCACCGCGAAGTCTCACTCTAGTCAGTCGGACTGCCAGGACGGCGGCAGGACGATCTCTGCGAGCCAGAGTTTCAATCTCCGCATCTGGGGCGTCGGGGCGAGGCCGCGATTCTTGTCCCCAACGTCGTCGAGCGCCGCGACTCAGCGCTATCGTGTTCCAATGCGGGTCGCCTTCCATTTCGACGCCGACGCCCACGGCGGTTTCTATGGTCCGCCGATCGAGGAGATGACCTTCAAGGCGCTGCTTGCGGGAGTCCCCGTTTCGCGGCGTCACATCCGGATAAGACGCGGAGATCTGCTTCTCCATTTCCACGGAGCGAAGACTCGCGTCGACGTGGAAGAGCGCGCGCGGAGCCTGCTTGCCCGTGACAGGGGCCTTTGGTCGACGCTGGATGCCGAAGCCTTTCCGAGAATCGCCAAGGACACCGACATCTATGTACTGGATGCAACCGGTCTCACTCCATCGGATGCCCGGCTGGTCGACGCGGAGCTGCGACGGCTCGATGACAGGGAGTCATATTTCGGAGCGCTCCAAGTCGATCCTGCGGTTGATACGCACTGGGTGTTCTACGACCAAAGTCTGCCCGATGCGTACAGGGTGGCCGGCGATGAGCTGCGACTCCTGCACGAGGCCGCGGGCTTGGAGGGAGACCGGGACGAGGGTCTCCGGGAGCGCTGGCAGGAAGGTGGGCTATTCGCATCCGTCGTCTTCGAGGACATCGGGTTGCAGGGAACGATCTTCGACCCTTACGACACGCGCGAGTCTGCTCAGCGGCTCGCCGAGCTGGAAACCCAGCTGACCACGCAGTTCGCGGTCGTGGCGAACGAGACTCTGATACGGACTCGCGACCTGGACCCCCGTTTGCGCGACATGCTCCACGCGGCCTTCACCGCTGTCGAACGGGTGGAAACGAACGAGCAACTGTCCCAGGCGGCTCTTTCGTGCCGGCGCTTTCTGGAACGGCTTGCCGACTCTCTTTTTCCGCCTAGATCCGAGGGTCCGGATGGGCGCAAACTCGGTCGCCCGCAGTACCGCAATCGCTTGTGGGCCTATATCAAGGAGCACCTCGAGGGTCGTAGCCAGGAGGTGGTCCTAGCCTCACTAGACGATGTCGGAGGTCGAATCGACAAGCTTGACGCGCTGGCAAACAAAGGTCTCCACGGCACCGAAATATCGGCGGCCGAGCTACAGCGACTGCTCGTCGGCCTCACGACCCTGACTTTTGACGTGCTGACCATTGCGCCGCCCCAAGACAAACCGCTCTACGAGCCCTATGACAAATATGTCGCAGAGACGTTCGGACGGATCCTTTCGCCCTCGAAAATTTCCAAAAGGGGGTGAAGGGGTGGCGTTGCGAGAATCGGTGACTGCAGAGATGAATGACGTCGTTGCCCTGGGGCAAGGGCCCGGCCGAGTGGAGCCAGCCGGATTCGAACCGGCGACATCCACGTTGCAAACGTGGCGCTCTGCCAACTGAGCTATGGCCCCTTCAAGCGGATTGTAAGGGGCGACCATCTAAATTTCTGAGCCTCTTGCCCTTCGAAGGCTCATACCTATGGGGACTCCGGCGGAAGATCGGTCATGACCTCGTCCTCACGCCGGGGGCGGCGGTGGCGGCGCAGCGGGAGGACGGCAAGGTGCTCTTCGCCCTCCGCGGCGACGACGAGACCTGGTGCCTGCCCGGCGGGGCGGCGGAGGTGGGAGGGAGCTTCGCCCGCACGGCGATCGACGAGCTGCGCGAGGAGACGGGGCTCCGCGCCCGCGCCGCCGACCTGATCCCGGTCGCCTGCTTCTCGGAAGCCGATCGGCACACGCTCCACTACCCGAACGGCGACGTCGCCCACTACTTCTCGATGTGCTTCCTGGTGCGGCGGTGGGAGGGGGAGCTCGCGCCGGACGGGGACGAGACGACGGACCTGCGCTTCGCCGACCCGACCGACCTGCCGCAGCCCTTCGAGGACTCGACCGCCCGCGCGGTCGAGCTGCTGCTCGCCTACCTGCGCACCGGGACCTTCCAGGTCGCCTGAGGTCGACGTGCCGTTCGAGGGCTCATACCTGTGGCGGCTGCGCCAGAAGGTCGGCTCCGACCTCGTCCTGATCCCCGGCGCGATGGTCTTCCTCGTCCGCGCCGACGGCGCCGTCCTCTTCACCCGCCGCGCCGACGACGGCACCTGGTGCCTGCCCGCGGGCGGCGCCGAGGAGGGCTCGAGTTTCGCCGCCACCGCGATCGCCGAGCTGTGCGAGGAGACCGGCGTCCTCGTCCGCACCACCGACCTCGAGGCCTTCGGCTGCCTCTCGGAGGCCGACCTCCACACCATCGCCTATCCGAACGGCGACGTCAGCCACTGCTTCGCGATGCTCTTCCTCGCCCGCCGCTGGACCGGCGACCCGCACCCCGACGGAATCGAGACGACCGAGATGCTCTGGGCCGACCCGACCGCGGCGCCGACGCCGATGCAAGGACCCTCGGCCCTGGCGCTCGACCTCTACCGCGAGCACCGCGGGAGCGGCGAGTTCCAGGTGCGTTAGGGGGCGGGGCAGGGACGGCGCGACCTGAACCGCCGCGGCCGTCCGAGGTGCGTCCCGGGTCGGCCCCGCCGCGGTCGTCCTACCGGCGCTATGGGTGGTTTAGGACGACCGCGGTTTCGTTGTGCGGCCCGGGACGGCGCGACCTCGGCCGCCCCACCCGTCCGAGATACGTCCCGGGCGTCTCGTGGCGGCCCTGGCAGGCTGTGGCCGCCACGAGACGCCCGGGACGTGAGGGGGTCGAGGGATGTGGCAGAAGTCCGACACGGTCCCACCTTTCCGTCACGGCTCTCATGGATCGGGAGCCCCGGACGGCGGATCGGTGACGAGGACGCCGGGAAGATGCCGGGAACGTCACGCCTTCCTGCCCTTGAGGCCGGGAATCAGGGGCCGGGGACGCGCTGTCGATCTTTGGGCCCCTATAGGGGCCCAAGACCATGGTCACGTGTTCGTGACGTCCGAAGACCACGGGAGGAAGGGTGGACTTCCCGACATCTCCCTCACGAGGTCCTTCTTCCGTGACGCTCCTGCGCCGGATCTGTTGCGCTCTCCCGATCCTCCCGCGAGCCTTCCTCCACCCCCCGCACCCTCGGCCGTCCCGGCCACGGCCACAGCCTGCCAGGGCCGTGGCCGGGACGGACGCGTCCCTTGCCCCGGGCGCCAGCCCGACCCGGCCCGTCCCTGACCCCGGGCGCCGGCTCGACCCGGCCCGTCCCTGACCCCGGGCGCCGGCTCGACCCGGCCCCATCCCTGACCCCGGGCGCCAGCTCGAGGCGGCCCCGTCCCTTCCGGGCGCCAGCTTGAAGCGGCAGCGTCCCTTACCCGGGCGCCAGCTTGAGGCGGCCCCATCCCTTCCCCGGGCGCCAGCTTGAGGCGGCCCCATCCCTTCCCCGGGCGCCGGCCGGCAACGCCCATCCCCTCCGGACACCCCGCACGAAGCTCGTCGGACGACCTCTAGTGCGGCCGTTCGAGCACCCAGCGGGTGACCGGCTGGGGGAAGTTGATTTTGCTCGGCTGCAACTTCTCGGTGCAGACGTAACGGAAGCCGACCCGCTGCAGGGTTCGGTTCGGCGCCACGTTCAGGGCGTTCGGCTGGCAGAAGAGGCGCCGAAGGTGCAGCGCGCGGAAGTACTCCTCGACCGAGAGGAGGACGAATTCCGTTCCGAGGCCGTGGTGCCGCTCGGACTGCTCGACGATGTGGAGGTGCATGAACGCCTGCTCGCCGAGGTCGATGTGGTCGGCGGAGCTGAAGCCGACGATCCGGGCGTCGAGTTCCCAGACGAGGTTGTAGGTCTCGCGCTTGGCGAGCGGCCGGGCGAAGTCCTTCGCGTAGTAGGCGCGCCAGGCGTCGCGACTCGGCAGCAGCGCCCGGTCGACGCCGAGCTTGCGGAGATAGTCGTCGGAGGCGTCGTGGAAGTAATCGATGCGGACGTCGACCTCGTCCAGCCCCATCGGCCGGACGATCCGGGCGCCGGTCACGCCAGCAGGCTCTCGGCCCGCTTCCCGACCGGCAGGTTCTGGTCGGCGTGGTAGCTCGAGCGCACCAGCGGGCCCGCCGCCACCGACTCGAAGCCGAGGTCGTAGGCAGCCTTCTCCAGCGCCGCGAACTCGTCCGGGTGCCAGTAGCGCACCACCGGCAGGTGGTTCTCGGTCGGCCGCAGGTACTGGCCGACGGTCAGCACCTGGACGCGGTGCTCGCGCAGCAGGCCGAAGGTCTCGACCATCTCCTCGAAGGACTCACCGAGCCCCACCATCAGCCCCGACTTGGTGACGACGTCCTCGCCGCCCATCTCCTTCGCCATCTTCAGCACCCGGGCCGAGCGGGCGAACTTCGAGCCGCGGCGGGCGACCGGGTAGAGCCGCGGCACCGTCTCCACATTGTGGTTGAAGACGTCGGGCCGCTCGTGGATGACCTTGGCCAGCGGCATCTCCTGGCCGCGGAAGTCGGGGGTGAGGATCTCGATCTTGCAGTCGGGCGCCAGCATCCGGATCGAGCGGACGACGCCGACGAAGGCGCTCGCCCCGTAGTCGGGGAGGTCGTCGCGGTCGACCGAGGTGACGACGGCGTGGCGCAGGCCCATCGCCTTCACCTGGTTGGCGACCCGCAGCGGCTCCAGGGGGTCGTTCCAGCTCGGCTTGCCGGTCTGCACGTTGCAGAAGCCGCAGCGGCGGGTGCAGACGTCGCCGAGGATCATGAAGGTGGCGGTGCCGCGCTCCCAGCACTCGCCGACGTTCGGGCAGTTCGCCTCCTCGCAGACGGTATGGAGGTTGTCGTTGCCGATCTTCTCCTTCAGCCGCCGGTAGTTCGGACCGCCGGGCGCCGGCACTTTCAGCCACGGCGGCTTGCGGGCGCGTTTGAAGGGGACCTGCCCGTCGGCCTGCGCGGTGCCGCCCGGCTTCGCCCGCGAGCGGGTGACGTGGACGCGCTCGGCGGGCGCCTTGGATGCGTTCGGGACGACGGTGTCGCTCATCGCTCTGCCCCGAGCGTAGCGGGCGAGGATTCCGAGCCGGTCGCCGCGCGGTCCGCGCCCAGCCCCCCGCCGCCCAGCGCCGGCTCCTCGCCCAAAGCCCCGCGGCCCAGCGCCGGCTCCTCGCCCAGCGACTCGCGGAGGCTTGCCGCGCGCCCGTCGCGGTCGAAGACCTCGCCGAAGTGCCGCGCCACGGTCGCTGCGAACGCCCCGACGTTCGCCTCGCGCCCGCCCTCGCGGGCGATCGAGGTCATCGCCACGCCCTGGATGCCGCACGGGATCACCCACTCGAACGGCTGCAGGTCGTTGTCGACGTTCACCGCCAGCCCGTGCGTGGTGATGCCCTTGCTGACGTGGACGCCGATCGAGCCGATCTTCCGCGCCGCGCCCGTCAGGCCGGGAGCCGGCGGCGGCCCGTCGGTCCACACCCCGGTCAGGCCCGCGATCGTCTGCGCGCCGACCCGGTGCTCGGCCAGCGCCCCGATCATCACCCGCTCCAGTCCCCGCACGTAGGCTTGCACGTCGTCCCCCAGCGGCGCCAGGTCGACGATCGGGTAGGCGACCAGCTGCCCCGGCCCGTGGTAGGTGACGAGCCCGCCGCGGTCGGTGTCGAGGACTTCGATCCCCTGCGTTTCGTACCAAGAGTCGCCCATCGGCAGTTCCTCGGGCTTGGTGCGGCGCCCGCGCGAGTAGACCGGCGGGTGCTCGAGCAGCAGCAGCGCGTCCGGGATCGTCCCCCGCGCGGCGCCGCTCGGCCAGCGCCAGCTGCAGCTCCCAGGCCTCGCCGTAGGGAACCGTGCCGCAGTCGATGAGGAGCAGGTCGGCGCTCACATGAGAAGTGTCTCAAGTCGCCCCCATATGCTGTGTATTTCCCGCATGGTCCAGTCGAAGGCGTATCGCCCCGAATGGTTGCCCGCGGTTGCCCTGAGCGCGGCGCTGGCGGCCCTGATGTTGATCTGGGACCCGCAGGTCGGCGACCTGGCGGCCCAGGTCTTCCACACCGAGCTCTTCCAGCACACCGGTCTCGCGATCTGGAACAGCTCCTGGTACGCGGGCCACTACACGCTGAACTACAGCGTGCTCTTCCCGCCCGCGGCGGCGCTGGTCGGCCCGCAGGTGGTCGGGATGCTCTCCGTGGTCGCCTCCTCCTACTTCTTCGACCGCCTGGTCCGCGATCGCTGGGGGGCGGAGGCGCGCTGGGCGACGCTCTGGTTCGCGGCGGGGGTCGTCACCCTGCTCGCCGACGGGCAGCTGACCTTCGCCTTCGGCGTGGCCTTCGGGCTCGCGGCGCTGCGCTCGCTGCAGCTGGGGAGGACGACGCTTGCGATCGCCGCGGCCGCCGCCTGCCCGTTGGCGAGCCCGGTCGCCGGCGCCTTCCTCGCCGGTGTCCTCGCCGCCGGGATCTGGGAACGCGGCGAGCGCCTCAACCGCACCGCGATCGCCGCCGCCGCGGTCGCGCTGATCCTCACCGTCGCGCCGAACCTCGCCTTCCCCGAACCGGGTCGCTTCCCCTTCGTCACCTCCTCCTTCATCTCGATCCCGATCTGGTGCGCGGGCGCGCTCTTCCTCACCTGGCGGGCCGAGGGGGAGGCGCGGCTGCGGCGGGTCGTCATCGGTTACGCCGTCGCCGGGACCGCGATCTTCCTCACCCCCAAACGCGATGGGCGGCAACGCGGTGCGCCTCGGCGCGCTCTTCGGCGGCCCGGTCCTGGCCGCGGTCCTGCTGTCGCATCGGCCGCTGCCGGTCGGCGCCGGCGGCGCGCCCGCGTCCGACCGTGGCCTGGCGCCGCCTTTCCGCTGGATCGCCGCCTGGTTCTACACGGCAGTCCTCGTCGTCACCCTCACCGGCAGCCTCTACTGGCAGTTCACCGCCAGCGTCGCCCAGATCGCCCGCTCGGTCGGCGACCCCTCGACCAAAGAATCCTTCTTCCAGCCCGCCGCCCACTGGCTGATGGAGCACGGCGGCCGGGGCACCCGGATCGAGGTGCCGCCGACCGCGAACCACTGGGAGTCGGCCTACCTGGCGCCGAAGTTCGAGCTCGCCCGCGGCTGGCTGCGCCAGCTCGACACCGCCCGCGACGACATCTTCTACAAGGAAGGCGCCCTCACCGACCGCAGCTACGAACGCTGGCTGCGCAACAACGCGATTCGTTACGTCGCCCTCCCGAACGCTCCGCTCGACTACTCCTCCGCCGCCGAGCGCCGCCTCATCCTCACCGACCCCTCCTACCTGCGCGAACGCTTCCGCGACAACCACTGGCGCATCTACGAAGTGGCGGAACCGAAGCCCCTCGTCGCCCCCCTCGGCAGCGGCCGCGGCAGCGCCGACTCGGTGGGCCCCCAGGGCTTCGCCCTCAACGTGACCAAGCCGGGCGAATTCCTCGTCCGCGTCAACTTCACCCCCTACTGGTCGATCGGCGACGGCTCCGGCTGCCTCCTGCGCCACGGCAACTGGACGGTCGCCCGCGTCGCCCACCCCGGCACCTTCAGCGTTGACGCCGACTTCTCCCTCGACGGCGCCTGGAACGCGATGACCGGCGCGAAGAAGACCTGCTGACGCCCACGCATCGGCGGGCTTGCAGCTGCATTCCAGGGTCCGGAACGATGTCGCTCGCTCGTGGTGATCCTCGACCAGGAGGTCGCACTGCGTTCGTACTTTGCTCGATATACCGAGCTAAGTACGAACGCACCTCTCACAGCGCCAACGCCAGCGGCTCCTCGAGCAGCGCCCGGATCCGCGCCAGGAACTCGGCCGCCGGGGCGCCGTAGAGGATCCGGTGGTCGCAGGCCAGGGTGACGCCCGAGGAGGTGGGCGGTGGTGATCTCCCCGCCCCGTACCACCGGCCTCTCGGTGATCGCCCCCCGACCGCCAGGATCGCCGCCTGGGGGGCGTTGATCACGGCGGCGAAGCTCGACACCCCGTACATCCCCAGGTTGGAGACGGTGAAGGTCCCCCCGGAGAGCTCCGGCGGGGGTGATCGACCCGCCCCGGACCTTCGCGGCCAGGGTGCGGGCGTCGGTGGCGATCTCCCGCAGCCCCTTGCGGTCGGCGTCGAAGACGGTCGGCACCACCAGGGAGTCCCGGGCGGCGACCGCCACCCCCACGTTGACCCGCGAGTAGAGCTCGAGGCGCCCGTCGCGGTAGGCCCCGTTGGCGAGCGGGTGCTCCCCCAGGGCGAGCGCGCAGGCCTTCACCACCATGTCGTTGAAGGAGGGCACGACCTCGCCCTCGGGCGCCGACGCCTTCAGCCGCCCCCGGGCCTCCACCGCCGCCGACATGTCGATCTCGGCCTGGAGGTAGAAGTGGGGCGCGGTGGCCTTCGACTCCGCCATCCGCCGCGCGACCACCTGCTGGAGCCGGTGAGCTCGACGACCTCGACCGAGCCCTTGGCGGTCTCGGCCGCGGGTCCCGCCGCGCCGACATCCCCCACCGTGCCCGGCCGCCCCGCGTCCCCCGCGCCGCCGGGGGACCCCCGTCGGCGCGCCACCCGCGGAGGAGGCGGCCTCCACATCGGCCTTGACGATCCGTCCCGCGGGCCCGGAGCCACTCAGACCGCCGAGCTCCACGCCCAGCTCCGAGGCCACCCGCCGTGCCAAGGGCGAGGCCTTGACCCGCCCCGACCCGCCGCCGTCCGCGCCCTCCCCGCCTTCCGCGGGTGGGCGCCGACGCGGGGGTCCCCCGCGGGGCGGAGCCGCCCCCGGCGGCGAGCAGCGTGGGGGGCGGGCGTCGGCGACAGGACCCGCGGTCGGCGAGGCCTCGGCCCGGTCGTCAGCCGGCGCGGCCGATCCTCCGCGCCGCGGTCGAACCTTCGTCGTCAGCCGGAGGGGCCGATCTCTCATCCGGATCGCCCACCACCGCGATCGGCGCGCCGATCGGCAGCGTCTCGCCCTCCTCGGCGAGGATCTCGGTCAGCGTCCCGGCGACGTCGGACTCGTAGGCCATGTTCGCCTTGTCGGTCTCGATCTCGACCAGCTCCTCGCCGACCGCGACCTCCTC
>CATOGU010000054.1:0-36393 GCA_951799445.1 Pseudisothecium myosuroides | reverse complement strand
GCTGCACAGGCTGTTTCTGCTTCGCGAGGTGTATTGCACTAATGAATCAACTTCTGATAGCATTGAGAAAAATGGTTTACACGCATTTATTGATCGAGTGATCGAAAGGTTTAACCCTCGTCAGCTGAAGTCCAAGGCCCGGAACGCTAGTGAGACCGTGGTTTATGAAAGTCAGTACCAAAACGAATTCTATAGAGCAGCTTGCTCGATCCTTCCTGCGGATTCAATCATGTCACCCAATGTCGGGCCCCTATTTGGAGCGAAGGGTTACCTTGACTATTATCTACTTCCGCATCGCTGGGGCTTTGAGCTATTAGTAGATGGCTCCGAGTTGAAGGAGCACCAGGCAAGATTCGGTCCAGGCGGGGTCTACCACAAGCTCATTCAAGATGGGGTCGTTTCTGAATATGCGATTTTGGATTTCCGGACGAAGCGTCTCGTCGAGGCCAAGCCCGATGTGTTGCATATTGTATTTAGCGAGGATTTCGAGAAGGCAACTCTTCACCGCTCTGGGAGCTCGCCAAGTGAACTGATGTTGAGGCAATGAGGTAAAGAGAGTCAAAAGAATTTGAAGGCTGTAAAAAGCACAGTAATCAAGGTTAGCACAGTGTGAGTGTAGTAGGCTATGCGTAGCTTGCTTGTGATTTGGGGAACACTTCAATTTTCGTCACAAGTTCATGTAGACCCGGGATTGCTCAGTAGGATAACGTAGTGGTTGCATGAGAGTAATCAAGCGGATTGCTGAGACATACAATGACGAGATATATTCTGATTTCGTATGGAATGATGTGCATGAGAAGATTTTTGGAACAGACAAGGGCTACACGAAGCTGAAGGCGGCGGAAAACGAACATAAGTACGAGTACGTGGAGGAGAAGGTGGCGAGAACGGAGTGAAAGGGAAGGAAGGAAGCAAGCAAGTAAGGAAAAGTGATGGTGTGTAGTTAGTGAGAGAATGGTCCCTGTAACTCTTTGAATTAGCAGTGGAGAAATGGTGAGACCTAGGCTAGGTGGAATTTATCATATTCCAGAGCCTTTGTTTTCTGCTGCCTGTGCTTGTGCGTTCCGTTCGTTGCGGTTATGGGTCATCTGTGTATGGGCTATGTACTTTCGTTGCATGTCCAATTTCAGTCGTCGAATCATATTATGCTCTTCTGCAGATTATGTATAGTAACGTCAAGACAACACCCAGTTTTCTCCTCTTGCATGTTCCTCGTACGTTCAAGATGTTACTTGCACTCTAGTGAGATTAATGAGCTCAGGTTCTTTATTTCGTATGTCTCATTAATGGATACTTCTACATTCTCTAGGTGGAGTCATTGGCTGTGAGCTGGTGTGTGCTCATTATCTATGTCGATTGGTAATATGCAGATCTTCTTGTCTGTATTTTGCTCATCTCTGTTACAAAGGGAACAATTTCTTGTTCTTAGATATAATCTGATTGCACAAGGTCCTAATATTCGGGTCCGTCATGAACTTAAGCAATCGTTTGTAAATCCGGGAATAATATTTATATGCAGTGTTCATAGACTTGGTGTGTTGTCTGCAGGTTCCAAAGTTGGGCACGGCTGTTAGGATATTGACCGTAATGTGGGATGGCAGCTTTTGTTTTTGGGTTTTGAAGCATCAGGCATGTTTTACCACTGCGAGCCAATTATGAGAAATCAAAAATAGTTTTTTATGATTTTTTTTTTTTTGTAATTAGTGTTAACCACGAGTCCATTGAATGTAGTGCTGAATCTTACACGAACTGGGCCACCACATGTATATGGTAGACTCCCTTCAATGATTGTAAGTTTTGCAACTCACCAGGTTTCACTCTTGAAATGGGGATAACTTTCATCTCAGAAAGCAACATGGATCCATTAAAGTCAAAGCAAATCAGAGTAATCAGATGTGAAGCTGGCTCTTTGATTGACATGCCACAATCGGCAGATGGGCCGTCCGCGTGTCTGGTGGGATTTTGTCCATGAGTAAGTTAAGAGTGGTTCGGTCTCTTTTCATCACGCACAAGGTTCTTGACCCGGAAGAGAAGAAGAGCTTTAGGGGCAGGAGAACACGCAAGAGACCACTCTTGTATATAGAAGCTCGTCCTAGACTGGAATTGGTATATGCGAATTCATTGGTGTGATTCATTGCGTATCATGGAGCACGGTCTTCAAACCATCCAAGGGCTACGGTGCATGTGTGAACTGAAGCCGTTGACATTATCTCTTGGAATCTTCCCGCACGAATGTCTACGGTTTATATCGTGAAGACATCCTAGAGGTTGCGTGCACAAGTAAGAACAATGTGGAACGCTTATCGGTTCACAGGCCTAATTTTTCATGATGAAGGGCTCCTCTTGACACGATACTAACTACTTTGGTTTGGGTCTTTCTGGAGATTTTGAGTTTTTTAACTGATTATGTCCATTAATTGATCAAAGAGAAACCCTGAAGTTCAACACTGTCTGAAGTTTCAATAGAAAGTGTCGATACTTGAGGCCAGAAACTCAGACCGGCAATTTCAGACCAAGAAGAGACAGTGAATATAAGAAAAGGGCACTTCTTAAAATAACGCCCAAAATTTTCGCATTTCCACCCTGTTTCCAGAGTCTATCAACACAACACACATCCGAGAGATTTTTCAAACCAAGTCAAGTTCTCTTAGCTAACAATTTTACGAACCACCATGCATGAGCTGGAAATCACATAACAACTTCCAAAGACCACAGAAAAATTAATCAGATGATATACCATAGATTATATCACTCGCGCATTACAAGGAAGGTCATTGATAAAACAGAGTTCTGCTCTAAACCCCTAAAACAAAACCTAATATATCTTCTAGCTACATGCACCGCTATAAGCATAAAAAACAGAGCACCCAACAACTAAGACTTCATCTGAAAATATCAAAATCTTCACTCGTAGCAGGATTCGATGTAATTTAAATTTGTCATTCATTATGGAATTAAGTCAGTTCAGAATGATCCTAGTCAGAACCGGAGATCTCCGGTTGTTCCTTTGAAATCTCCAGAACGATTGTTCGATAAATTCGCAGCCGGAGATCTCCGACTGCAGCAGACCCACGTCAATGACCGGAGACCTCCGGCTGTTCCATGGATCGTTGAAGACTATTTCTAATGCGATGTGGTCTTGTTTACTTCTCACAGGGATTCATGGTCGACTACTCTTCCGACGGAACACCGTCTAGGGAAACTAGCCGTTTTTGTGGAATTCTGGCTTCCCAAGTTCCTATACCATGGGTCACATAATGTGGGCTACGTTTACAAGTGCAAGACGGAGTTGACTGCTTGGGGCATCAAAATTAGAGAAACCCCTGAAGGCACCTGGGAATTTGTCCTGCAGCTCCGAATTAAAAAGCGAGGACATCCCGACATTGGTCTAGAGATTCTTGACATGGTGGGACTTGATGACGAGGTCTGCCTCCTAGTAATCAAAGAACTCACAGACAATCCAGAGGACCCACTCATTTATTGTTTGGTTCTGGAATCATCCAAGATTGCGGACGACTTGACTGAGACCTGCCAGAATGAGAACTTCCTATATCCTCCCCCAACAGGAACGATCACCAAGAATTGGATTGCCAGGCTGTGCTAATTCCATACTAATTAGTACCAAAAAGCATGTACCCATAACTCCAGCAATGGCACCAAAAATGCAATATAGAGTTCCTATATCTTTGTGGTTTGTGGAAAACAGCCCCAAAAGGTGTACAATATCAAGTATCAAATGCAAAATAGGAGGATTGTTTTTACTTGCACCCGTGAAATGACTTGGAGGGGCCGAGCAAGGGGGCCAGTTTACCCCAACCATTTTTCATTCTGAGTCATAACACTGTTTACCAACATTGAGGGGTCCTTTTTGCTTCTTGCAAAAGCAAAAGCCCCCCAACGTTGCAATAGAAGCATTTATTGTAGCCATCACTCAACATAGCCAATGTAGAGTCGTCAGGCTCTATCAAACTTTGTATCAACCACTAGATCATAGAGGAAAGACCATCTAGCTAGCCAATGATTTTGTTTGTATTATAACAAAATTGCTTGCCAAGGATCTTGAGGGGAATTATCCGTCTCCCTAAGACAAAGAAGGCAGGAGCCCAATTAACAATGTTATGTATTAGATAACCGATGGGCCATGCTAACAACCAATAGGTTATCTAAGACATAACCGGTTGTACATTTTTCAATCACACAACCTTTGATCTTCATGATCCAAGGGTGTAGGAAGTAAGTTGAAAAGAAAGAGGTTATGAGTTGCAACTTGTAATGGCAATAGTAACAGCTTGCCAATGGGATGGTGCCCCATGTTAGTGTTGAAAAGTCAACAACTGGTTTGTGGTGCCAACTGAAAGTTTGGTGACATGTCATGCTTCTCCTGTTCTCCATGCAAATAAGATGCTGAACAAGCCCTCTATGGCTTTGCAAGATCCCTCTCTAAAGTTAAAACTGAATGCACGGAAACTGAGCTCGCCGTTTCCATGGCTCTTACTTTAGTGTGTGGACTGTGCGGTGTGTTGCTTAGCAGGTTCCTAATTAGCTTCCTGGATCCTTCGAACCAGCCTATTTGGTAAGTTCGCTCCGATCTGGTTTTCTGTTTGTATCACGACCCAGAACAAGTTACTCGGCCTTGCATGATCCTCGGCATTATTGCGTTATCTGTGAAATTAGCAACACTAACTGATACTAAACAAATCCGTGTGTGAGCTAAACTCTTCTTTCGGGAGGCAGGGCGATATTCTAGACGAATTCAGGCTTGGTGAGTGTTTCTGTCTAAGACACAAATATATGTCAAAGCAGTAAATGAAACCAAACAAATCCGCATGTTTTCAACTAGAATGGCATGGGTGTTGAATTATGAATGAAATTGAATGGAACCAACTCAAGATGAAGCTAAGATCTAGTCTAATAAGATGATCAACTATATGGTCAATTTTGTTAAAATGGCGGTATTCCATGTGCCATTTTTAGAGTGCCCACTTTGAACCATAAAAGTGACATCTGGGATAGGTATAGATTTCAAAAATTTAGAACTGATATAAATTTCAGACCACACAATTTGAAAAAATCTAAGACTTCTATAGATTTCAGATATCTAGGACGAATATAGATGCCAAAAATCTAAGATAGTTGTAGATTTCAGACCATTTCAGAGTGCACGGTTTAAACTATGAAAAGTGCCAAACTAACGAAATACCATCATTCTAACGAAATTGCCCATCTATGTCCTTGTTGTAAGAAAACTAGTCGGTGAAAATCACCATGGCTTGCACCTAGTATGATCATTCAAAAGAAACTTAAAAACTAAGGAAGTAGGAGAAGGTGCAATTGAAGCGCTCATGACAATACTATGTGAAAACTTCAGTGAATGATAAACTCCCGGTGGTTTGCTGGCTGGCAATGATGGCATGGGTATTGTTGTGATGGAAGATATATCCCCTCTAGTATCTCAAATTTGTTGCAAGAGTCTATTCACTTCTCCCATAGAAGGTTGAGGCTTGGAATCAGGAAGGCAACAAAAGAGTCCTAATTGAAGCAAACTAACAACCATCGATGTTTGAATTCCCAAGTCCACATTCGCATCTATTGATCTACATGCAGTGTTGCTATTCAAATCGTAAGAGTTTGATGGTAAGTAAGGAACTTGTGTTGCATATGTGGTTTCATCAAAAAGAGATATGGACACACTTGATGGTTGAAAAGCCTTAGCAGATTCCTTTGAAGCTTTGCTTGTGTATGGTAACTCAAGAGCCATATATGTAGCCAAATGTGCTTGTTGCCAAAGTGGTCTTGTCCAACTTGTAGTGATCCATCAATCAAGCAAGTCCAAATTCTCCCACATAGGCTTTGAAATTTGCATCCAAGAATACATTATTAGACTTGATGTCTCTTCGGATGTCTCAGTGCAAAATACAACTTAAGCAATCCTCATGCAAGTATTCTAGGACTGCACTCACCCCTTCAAGAATGAAATGCCACCCTTTTCAATGTTACTTGTTAGCTACCATTTTATGGAGCTGTTGATTGAGAGTTCCATTGGACATGTATTCATACACCAATAATACTTTACCTTTTTCTTAATGCCATCCGGTCAACCACACCGCATTTTGATGTCGAATGTGGCCAAGACTTGGCATGAAAGAGGAATTCCGCTTGTTTGGATTTTGAAATTGATATTGATTTGCTTTATAGCAACCAAAACACCACCACCTGGGTCAAACATGAATTCTATTAGTCAAGCATTTTTTTCAAATAATTGAATTAACTTAGTGAGGTCTTAGGATGATTGATTATGGAGACGTAAGACACCATATAGAAAATGCATTTTAGGATGAGGTCTACTTTAACCTATTTGGAAGGAGCCTTTTGTGTGCCTCCAATTTTCTTTAATCACAAGTCTTTCAATTTTTTCAAAGAGACGGAGTGCCTGTATATGGAAAATTTCATTAAAATGGTTGTCATTCCGCAACTTTGGCACTTTTATAGTTTAGACCAAGTGGTCTGAAATCTATACCAGTCCTAGATGGTTTAGATTGCACGTTCTAAAATCTAGATAGTTTAGACCGTGTGATTTCAAAATGGTGTATGGAATACCACCATTTTAATGAAATTCCCTTTGTATGCATAATGGACTGCTAAATGGCCATCAGTTCTCCCATCGCACCACACCTAAACCTAAAATGGATCAAGAGAAAGTGTAATTTCACTGAAACGCCTGCTCTCACTTTCCAAAGAGTCTTTGTAAACAAGTCCTCATCCAACAAGTCCGAGCAGATTTCTCTCATCAAACTTCTCAGTAGCCTAGTTTGCGGAGCTCATTATACGAGAACACGTGTGGTCAAACGCTGGAGTAGCCCAATGCCACGTAACTGGTGGACGGCGTTGCAAGTGAATATATAGATATCACCAAGGCCGCCTAGAACTCCTCCTGTAGTAAGTTATACCAACCCCTGTTCTCGACTTCCAATAGTGAAGCATCATTTGGAGCTTCGACTCTGATATCTCGGTGCTGAAGAAGCTCCAAGACCAACAAGAGCTCATAACGTGAATTTCATTAAAATGGCGGCATTCCAGAACTTTGGCGGGTTTACATCTATACCTGTCCTATACCTGTCGTATTACCTGTCCTATTACCTGTCCTAGATGTTCAGACAAAGTGGCGGATTTTATATGCCATTTTAACGAAATTGACGTTTCATGCTCTTCCATGTGGTTGACAGACGTCGGAGCTTCCCCAGAACATGACCACCACCTCATCTCCGATCGATTTAGGAAATTCGCAATTGGAAATGAGCAGCAGAGGGTTTGACTTTCGGTGTCTGAGATGAGCTCGTGAAAAATCAATCCAAGCCGTGAAAGTTCTCCCATTGGAGAAATATAATACGTGGAATGCTCATTATTGCCACAATTTGTGTGTGACTGCGTGCATACTTAGCTTCAATGTCATATTCGTAGGCAATGCATGTTTCTGGCATGGCCACCCTGATGGAGTTGTTGCTGGGCTGCTAGCTTGTGGTGAATCGGACCATAATCTGTGTCAAAATGGACTTGAAATTCCAGAGGGGTCACTGCCTGAGTTCGATCGAGATCGAAACAGCTTGCAGGCCCCGATCGTTCCCACGTACTTGGGATACTACATATGCATTATGCATGGTAGCCATGGGTACGTTTTGAAGAAAGGCAAAAGACGACCCCGGTCACTCCCGTCCAAGGGATTGTTACTGTCATCCCAAGACAAGCCGTATGTCGTGAACGTGAAGGAGAACGAGGTGCTGAAGGTAGCCACGCTAGCTCCCAGTTGCTGCATTCTGAATGCGGATAATTGGCATGGTTTCCCATAAATCATCGCTCCACGTACAAAACCCTGTTGGAAGCAGGCGTCCTGGCCTTGACGTTGATGATGTAGGAACGACTGGCTAGATCGTACGCAACATCTCCAAATGCGAAGAAATCACCCTTCCCGTCAAGGAAATAAACAACTAAATTACCTGGTCTTTCCCACTTCATTTTCACATGAGCACCTGGTAAAAATTGGACCATTCCCACTTCGTTAAACAGGAAAGTTATGGCAACATTACCTTGAGGAAAACCATGAAATGTATACCATAAGGTAAACCACCTCATGAATACCATCTGGAAATCATTCATCAAATTGCTATTTGGGAAAGTATTGTGCAAACACCTTCTAGTAAAGCATTAGGAAAACACACTGGGGGAAAACATAAAAGCTACACCATAAGTAAAAACATCAAGATAACCCCAATTTTGAAAGCATTTTATAAATGCCTTGTGGTAAAACATAAAAGAAACACCCTTTGGTAAATCATCAAGATAATACCTTGTGGAAATGTTCCTTGGCATTCTCATCATGTTATCAATGTCACTAAAATCTACAAAAAAAATCTACCTACAAGCAAATCTACAAAGAAATCTGTAAACAAATCTACAAACAAACTATATACACAGCTTGGAATAGCCGTCAAAGAGCTCCACAATCACAAATCTTCTCAATCAACCTACATTACAAAGAATAAAGAAAGATGTCAAAATCACACACCATAATTCATAACAACAATTTCAACAATAATGCGGTAAACAATCTATAATGGACCAAATGCTATATTAGTATACCTATTTTGGTCTTACACTCTTTTTTGGCTTTTTATAAATAAAACTATATTTAAATTTTTAAAAATTGAAAAAAAGAAAACAGTGTATCCCTAGTGACAAATTGGGGGCTCACATATGGCGGCCATCTGCGGTATGATTTGAAAAATCATGAGGACCCAGAGTCTCTTGCTACGACTATTCTTGGGTACACATTCAATTTCTATACACTGGTGGCGATTATATTGGAACCTAGACTTCCTAGTACATGAATATCTTGGTTTGACTGCCCTTACTATACATTTTCTATGGAAGCCTAAAGTGAAATCTTCTAAGACATCCCAATATGGTTTGGTAACTGGCCAAAGCCACCTTATGTAACCGCTTGAGACGTAGGAGAACTGATTTTAGCTATACCGCTATGAACCTAGAAAGTGACAAAGGAAGAGATGTAATTACACCGACTACGTGACCGGGAAGGATGCAATGTAGACCAAGGGAGGTCTTTCATTAGGGAAGAGATAAATTTTTTGTTCATTTCTATTTTCTAGTTTTTAATTTTCTTGTTTTTTTCCATCCGCCTCAATCAGAGCTAACTTGGATCTATAGAGAATGAATGGTAAAAACCCATCCTTCCGCCCTCAACGGAGTGAACTTGGAACTAAAAGAGGGAGATTAAATTTAGAAGAGAAATCCATGTCCGCCTTTGATGGAATAAACTTGGACCTATAGACAAAAAATATTTCAAACCCACCTTCTTCTCTCGACGGAGCGAGTTTGGACTAAAATGAAAGAAAGAAAACAAAAGAAAAAAGAAAAAAGAAAGAAAAGGGGGAAGGGTCTAAGACCTCAATGCTCAGGAGCTCCCTTTAAAAGGTGTCTCTAGCCACGGTTGTTGGTGACTTTTCTTGCCTTTTCACTAGCTTAGGGGATAACACCAACTGATGTCGGGTTCAAAGGTAGTGATTTGTTGTAGTTGGTGTAAATTTCCTTAATCAAAATGCTTTATTAAATTAAAAATTTTACCAAAGTTTATGAAAAGATTATGATTTAGTGTTGATACATGCCCTCCCCTACACGTCAAATTTGGAATATTGAGAACTTTGAAGTTTTTTGATACAAAGGGTACAGGTTTTAAAAAAAAATTCAAACAAGAGATGCAATTTTTGAGCATTAAAATCAAATTAGACATGGAACTTCCATATCTCATAAGATTGCAACTTCTACCTATTTTTTTCCTTTTTATCTATGTCAAATTTGGAGCATTGAGGACTTTGAATTTTTTTGATACAAATGGCAAGGTTACCTTTTTCTTTAAAATAAATGGAAATGTTGCAATTTAAAAGCTTGAAAATCAAATTGGTCATGGATCTTGCATGTCATATGCCATTGCGTTTTCTACCTATTTTTTTTGCTTTCCATCCACTTAAAAATCCTAAACCATGCTGACGCTTAATTAAATGGAAAGGAAATTTAAACAACTTCAAACTATGTAAAGCACTCTTTAATGAGTATAATAATGAAAACATAAACCACGATGAGTCGTTTGAAATAGAGAAAAATTATTTTTTAAATCGCTTGAAAACATAGTATTTGTAGAACACTATTAACCCCTAAAGGCCCAAGGCCTTTTTTCTGCCAAAAAACACTGAAAACTGCCATTTCTGTAGCAAAGTATAAAAAAAAATTTAAAATGTTTTTTTTGAACATCTAACCGTAGGATCTAACACCTAACTAGTATGAGAATGTATGGAAAAACTTTCAGAATTTTTGACCGCTCAGATTGCAAGATATCTGCGTTTGAAGTGAAAAAAACAAGTTTTTCAACACATTGCGGGGCTAGATTTTTTGGCTTTAAACATTTTTAACTTAAAATTTTTGCACTACAACGTTTTGAGCTTTACATCTTTATTGTAGAGAATTGAGTTGAGAGTCTAGGAAAAAAAATTTCAAAAAAACTTAATTAATATCATTCTTAAAAAAATTGTTAAGTAGAGGTAGGTCCAAGATAAAAGGAAAATCTAAAATATTCATATATTTTAGATGGAATTAAAATGCACTAATCCCAATGGTGACATTGTTCTAGCAAGTAAATTACACCATGCAAAAAAAATTGAAAAATTTGAAAAATTGCATTCAGAAATGAATCCTATAAGTTATTTTTTTCAAGAAGATGCTCTAATTGCCCGAAAAACAATAATATCCATAACTTTCTCATATCATATCCAAATGAAATGAATCAAAGCTTTCCAGATAGGCAAAAATATAATCTATCAGAAAAAGAATATTAAAAAAGAAAATTCAAATTTTTGTCCATTTCTTTTCTGCTGCCCGAGCTGCCCGCCGTCCCCTGTTTTGAGCTTATTTGGTCATAACTATTGTTCCCGGGCACCAATTGTGGAAAAAATTATATTTCCACAAAGCTTATCAGTTTTTCTATCTTCAAAAAAAGTTTCAAAAAATCAAGACAAAATTTCAGCCCGTAGGTACCTGCCCAAAATCTCATTTGTCCCTCGAAGGGACAATGGGCCTTTAGGGGTTAAATTTTTGAAAATTACATGCACACTAAAGTGGAAAGGGACTAAATATTATATTCTTAATTAGGCACCTATGGTTAGGGACTAAATACTATATTCTTAATGAAGCACATGAAGATTCACATTGAAATCTCATTAGTCACACGTGGCTCACGCACTAGATATCTGAAATCCTACAATTACATTCCAAAAAAAAAGCTTAATCATATTTTTGGCTTTAAAAAGCAAGGACCTTGAAGAAGTAAATTGAAGCTAAATAAATCTAGTTAATAGAGAGTCATGGGATACTACAATGCTTGGATGTATATCTTTTAGGGTCCTTTAATTAAAAAAATATTAAAAAAAAAGTATTATTGATTAACAAACCTTACTTCAAAGGTAAATTCATATTAATTTGTCTACCAATTATTATCATGGACGTTTTTTAATAAATTTTTAGACACTAGGAATTTAAAAATACTAATTGTATGTCGCATTTTAATACGTTTTGTTGTAAAAAATTGTAATGCCAACGTAGATTTTGACACATGTATTCAAATGTGACAATCTCTATTGCTCTAGATGACATTTTGAAATGAAAGTATTATTGTAGGAGACTAATACACTTTCTAAATCATATTGAAATGTGACAATGGATTTTGTAGTAGATAATTATACTTTTAAGGATTGAATACTTGCAAAGGCTTAATGTGAAAAAAGTAGGAAATATTGGTGGCTTGAAAACCGTCTAATATCGTTGTTCTAGGTCTAAGGGCCACGGTCAGAGGTTTAAGTGGCCCAGTCTTAGGAGCGAGGCTACGATCAAAGGTACAAGGTGACGTGTCAACGACACAAGCTGGGATTGGAGTATGAACCCTAGTTTTTCTATGAGTTCCGCCACTGTCTTTTTTTTGGCTACATTTCCGTTGGTATCTTCTTTTGCTAGATTTCCGTGTGTTTTTTCTACTCCAGGGTGGGGTTTGAGAGAGTTCTTGCTTTTCCAACGTTTCAAGGGTTCTTGCTTTTCTAGGAGAGTTCTTATCACTAGTAGAAAGCCGTGTTTAATCGAATGTTCTTGCGTCAAAGTTGACAGATTTTTTTGCGCATCCAATGTAACATCTTCTTGTGTTTATGTCTACAATTACGTCCAATGTAACATCTTCATGTTACATTGGACGTAATTGTAGACATAAACACATGAAGATGTTACATTGAATGCGCAAAAAAAATCCGTCAACTTTGACGCAAGAACATCCAATTAAACACAGCTTTCTTCTAGTGTATTTTTTAGCGTTTCAGGGAGTTCTTGCTTTTCCAAGGTTTCCGCTTGTATTTGATTTCTGCTACAGAGGATTGAGCGCCCTCGTCTCCCCGTTTAGAATTTAGCCATTTTTTCGATTTTGTTTGATTCATGCACAAAATTTGAGGTGGAGCGTGCGGCTTTTGTTCTCCGCAAACAACGGTGCAAGTCGCGTAGCATCTGTGGTGACTGTGAATTTTGATTTTACTTTCAATCGCAAATTCTAGGGTTTTGTTCCAGGGTATGAGGTACTAGGTTTAGAATCACATTTCCCGTAGGAATTGGAAAGAATTCTTTATGCTGAAAGAATTGTAGGCTTACTAGCTTCACTTAATTTTGTTCCCGGAAGGAATAAGGTAAACTTGCCTATGACAGGCAATATAAGTGGTTTGTCCTGTTGCGATTATCAAAAAAATTTAGATTTTTTTTCATACAAAGACAAATGTGAAAAATGGAGGAAACAACTGGAATTTTATTTTTTGGACAAAGTATGAATTTTTTATGAATTTTTGAAAAATGTTCTCCAGTTGGCCCAAAAAAGTCTGTAGACTACCCCAAATCAACAAAAAAGTGTTCTATAGCGATGGTCCAATACCTAGGTTCACCACTCTCAAGGCTCGATAGAGACAAGGATTTGAGAAGGGCTATCCAATGGGATTTGGATTGAAAACTAAGAATCAAACTTAGGTAGAAAAGGGCAATTGATTTTTAGTGAAGAAAGGACAATTTATGTTTCTACAAGAAAGTAAAGAAAAAGAAAAGTAAAAGTAATGCATGAATCTCATCGAACCTACTAATTAGAGCGATGGATGGCTTGGATCTCTTCACCTGATCTAACGGTTATAATTACGGATGGCTTGGATCGAGTCGGGGGATCCTACGGCTGTGGGCGATTTAGGGTTTGGGGATACCTGCTGTTCTTCTGTCCTCCTGTCTTCTCTTTCGGTCTCTTCATTCGGCTTCTTCATTTGCGGGATTTCCTTTAGCACTGTCGGTCTCTGTCGCATCAAGCTTCCGTTTGTGCTTCTTCTCGTAGCCGCGCGCGGTGCATCAAGCGGTCTTGCTCGTTGTGGTTAGCAATTTCGATCTCTCATTCGCTTCTTCTCTCGAGAGCTGTGTGTGCGGGTGCTGTGCGTCAGTGGCGCCGAGCTTCTGTGTGTGGAGGTGAGCTTCGTTACTGGAGAATGATTTGGTTTAGGTGGTTGTGTAGGGTTTGGATTAAGCTTTCGGGCGTTTCTTTGATTGGGTGCTGACTCTGTCGTGGATGCAGGGCTTCACAATGCCGCTTGTCTACTTCAAGACGGATAGACCTGGGCCTGTTGGATTTGGCTGTACCTCTGAAGGAAAGATCGATTTCCCTGCACTTGGTGAAGTGTTCCGGTTTAATCCGACTACCATTAGATTGAATGGAATTCGATTTCCTCTACGAGGGCTGGAGTCAGATCTGACGTGGGAGCAGATGAAGGCGGACCTCATAGAGGATGGATCATCTGTCGCTGTCGGAACAAAAGAAGATCCAGTTATTGTCACTGGTGCGGCTCCAGTTCATGCAGTGCCTACAGGTATGTTTCCTGCGCGCACTTAGTCTCTTCTGGTTTAGGGCTTAATTCCTGATTCTGTGCGAGCATCTCTTGTTGCCCTCATTGAACCCGCTGCTGGTGGTATGTTTTCTAACTTTGCTCTGTTTAGATTGGCGAGGTTTTTTCTTTTGGTCATTGTTTCCTTATTTTCATTTGGCTGTATTCTATATTCTTGGGTGCGTTCTTGGATGGGTGTATCTCATTGGTTCTGGTCTTTTGTGGGTTCAGCCGTTTAATCTAAGCTTCTCTTTACGTCTTCTTAAGATTTGCACTGAGGGGTTCGAAGGATTAGTTAGGGTTCATTTAAGTGATATGGTGATACTTGCTGTTTAGGGTTTTGCTTAATCGTGGCTGTATTTTGGGGGCGGGTGATTGTTAGTATGGATTGTTGTACTTCAGTTTTTGATGTTTGGGCTTCTTGCCTTCATAGGTAGAATAAGCAGGTTTTGTGTCCGATGCTTTGACTAGCCCCATGTTGTAATAACGGGACTTTATTATACCATGCTTTGGATGGATTGTCACCTCTTGCTTATGTTGCTTTCGTAGAGTGTGATTTCTTTCATTTGAATAGTATCTTTATCAGGATGTATCTAAACTAATCTAAAGCTCTTCGTCCTCTTCTTTTTCTGATTACATAATTCGGTTATTTCACTTGCAATTCTCATCTTGTAACTTGTAACTTGTTAAGGATTTGTTACAATTAGGCAGGTATGTTTTCTATTATTAGGGAGAAGTACAGATTTTTGGAGGTCATCCTACTCACTTTCCCGCTCATGTTCGTGGCTGGAGTTATGGGTGTGTGATCGTTAGAAATGGGGCGTTTGCCTTATGTTTATCTCAGTCGAACAATTAGGGTTCCGTGCGATGGCATCATGCCCAACAATTTTTTTAAGAAAGTGGATGATATTGCGTTGAGGCACTGCTGTGTTTAAAGCCTGATCCCTAAACAGTATGCTTACTTACACTTGTGAGAACATGCTTCTTGTGGTGGTCTGAGTGCCTCTCGTGCCGATGGTTGTAGTCTGAAGTAGGATGTCTCGATGGGTTTCCATGTCAGATGCTTCTGCGATTGATACTCTGTTCCTCTGACGTTGTACACTATTCACTGACTTGCGTCATTTAATCCAAAAAGAACCTGGAACCGCAATGTGCTTTTCTTGAACCTTGAATTTGAACCTCGGATTTTAAACCCAGGACAGTAATTTCATGGTGGGAGTTTGGATGAATGCAGAGGGATTTTCACATTCGAAAAGGCCACGAAATGAAGATGGTGCTCCACGTATCCAGTCCTTTGCTGAATCGGCAGCAAAACATTACAGGCAGTGGGAACAAGCTGAGAAGGCTGGAGTTAAAAAGGGGGGGCAGAAGAGTTTCTTGGTGGTGAGTGAGGATCCGTATGGTAGTCATCCAGAAGGATTTGTTGTTTGGATTCGAAAGTGCTACCGAGATTTGAAGGAGATGTTAACGAAGGCGAAGAAGAGTGAAAGATTCGTTTTTTTGGGTACAGCGGGCATCGGGAAGTCTGTGTTTACTCTTTTTTGGATATGCTATCTGGCGACTCTGAAGCAGAAAGTCGTTTGGAAATTCAACGGTGCATGGTATCTCCTGGACTTCAGCAAAGAGGGTTCATCGTCAGCAAAGCGGGTCTCAGAGTGGGACAATGAACTGCAGCTAGTTTTGGACGATCCTAATGCTTGGCTTATCATAGATGGAAAACAGCCCGGTGCTTTAAACTATAGATGCCATATTCTGCTGGCATGTTCAGATAGAAAGGAAAATTATCAGGAATTTGCCAAGAATAAGATGGTCTCTCAACGGTATGTTCCTGTTTGGTCCAAGGAGGAGTTCGACAAGTTTCTGGACGACTTTGAAGCCGTAAGGGTCAACTATTCACACATGGATGTACCTACCAAAGTTGTGGCTCTGGAAAATTTTGGAAAGCTAGGAGGCGTGCCGAGGTATGCTCTATGCTCTGCGAAAATTGCGGATGGTCTCGACCGGGTAGAAAGAGCGGTCCAGTTTCTCGACAAAAATACTTCTTTCAAGTATTTTAGTGGGGCGTTCGAGGATAAAGCAATGAGTGATAGCCTTATTCATATCAAATGTATGGACGAGAGTTATGGACTCGAGAGCAAGTTCTATGACTTCGCATCCCCGTGCGTGCAGGATGAGTTTGGAAAGCGCTTTACCAAACTCAGTGAGGTTGACGTAGTGCTTTTTCTGCGGACTTATGCAAACAAGGATGCTGGGAATATTTATGGATACATTTTTGAGTTGGTTGCACATCAGCTTATGCAACGAGGCGGAGAATTCCCGATGAAAAGAGTTGGGTCAAAGGGTCTTGCAATTCCTGGTCCTCAAGCGGAGGCAGAGACTACATTACCGCTAACAAGTGGAATGCCGTTTGTTAAATTTGCGAAAGTAGAGGAGTTGGTGTCGCCAAATACATACTATCAGCCTCTCAGTTCGAACTTTCAGAGTGTTGATGCTGTAATACATCCTAACATTTTGCTCCAGTTCTTTAGCTCCCGGAGAGGAATACACGGGTACAAGGTAAACGGGCTGAAGGATTTGCACGAGCAATTAAAGCAAACCGAGTATAAACTATGTTCATGTGTGCCTGTGGACAAATACGAAAGTACTGGTTTTCAGAACTGGTTGAAGGCAGACAAGACCAAATATTTTTTGAAGGCACCCGGACAAATCAAACACCAGACCAAATCCGCAACTGACGCGATGCTAGAGCTGATGGACCAATATGTGGTCCAGGTGGACTACAGTAAGTACAGCAGTTGATGGGAGGTGTGTGTTTCTTGCTGTTCGTGTGTGCAAGGGAATGTATGGTGGTAAATCTAGGTGTAGGGCATGTCGTTGGCAGTGATATGAACGTGGGGTAAAAAGTCCCGCTGGTTAAACTCGTGCGGAGCAAACCGGAAAGTCAGTTGTTACACACTAGAAACATATGATTCTGTTTCGAGGGAATGGAACAGAGCTGTACCATCCCGGGGTCGCATTTATGGTTGCCACACCTGTGAAATTTAATTCAGACGCATCGGTCGGCCTTTTGCAAAGTGCAAAGAACCCCATATCTCTCACATTGACCAGGGATGAAGCCATAGATCTCTGGAACAGTTGGTGCTATAAAGGCCTCGACCTTCGTGATGGACTTGCGTCATGGGACGATCTGAGGGATTTCGTGTTCGACCTTACAGGGCAGCAACCTGGGTTAATGGCCCATGTGTTGGATTTCTTAATTGCACAAGGCTTGAAAAATAGTGAGGCCGGTAGTATGGAGCAGAAGGAGAAGGCACGGGACCTGTTGCTCTCACGCCAGTTTTACGACTCTCTCTCGCAGATAAGGAGTCTCCTAGCAATTGAGAAAGCTTTGAGGGGTGAGAAACCTGATGGAGAATCCATGAGATCCCTTTTGAGAAAGCTGCTGCCAGAAAAGGGTGTTTATCTGAGGGATCTCAGCGGTCGTGATCGAGACGCTGCTGATTTAGCAGTCAAATGGGGGCAGATTCAAGAGGACGACGGTTGGTTGAGTTTGCCCTCGGAGCTGCACAGGCTGTTTCTGCTTCGCGAGGTGTATTGCACTAATGAATCAACTTCTGATAGCATTGAGAAAAATGGTTTACACGCATTTATTGATCGAGTGATCGAAAGGTTTAACCCTCGTCAGCTGAAGTCCAAGGCCCGGAACGCTAGTGAGACCGTGGTTTATGAAAGTCAGTACCAAAACGAATTCTATAGAGCAGCTTGCTCGATCCTTCCTGCGGATTCAATCATGTCACCCAATGTCGGGCCCCTATTTGGAGCGAAGGGTTACCTTGACTATTATCTACTTCCGCATCGCTGGGGCTTTGAGCTATTAGTAGATGGCTCCGAGTTGAAGGAGCACCAGGCAAGATTCGGTCCAGGCGGGGTCTACCACAAGCTCATTCAAGATGGGGTCGTTTCTGAATATGCGATTTTGGATTTCCGGACGAAGCGTCTCGTCGAGGCCAAGCCCGATGTGTTGCATATTGTATTTAGCGAGGATTTCGAGAAGGCAACTCTTCACCGCTCTGGGAGCTCGCCAAGTGAACTGATGTTGAGGCAATGAGGTAAAGAGAGTCAAAAGAATTTGAAGGCTGTAAAAAGCACAGTAATCAAGGTTAGCACAGTGTGAGTGTAGTAGGCTATGCGTAGCTTGCTTGTGATTTGGGGAACACTTCAATTTTCGTCACAAGTTCATGTAGACCCGGGATTGCTCAGTAGGATAACGTAGTGGTTGCATGAGAGTAATCAAGCGGATTGCTGAGACATACAATGACGAGATATATTCTGATTTCGTATGGAATGATGTGCATGAGAAGATTTTTGGAACAGACAAGGGCTACACGAAGCTGAAGGCGGCGGAAAACGAACATAAGTACGAGTACGTGGAGGAGAAGGTGGCGAGAACGGAGTGAAAGGGAAGGAAGGAAGCAAGCAAGTAAGGAAAAGTGATGGTGTGTAGTTAGTGAGAGAATGGTCCCTGTAACTCTTTGAATTAGCAGTGGAGAAATGGTGAGACCTAGGCTAGGTGGAATTTATCATATTCCAGAGCCTTTGTTTTCTGCTGCCTGTGCTTGTGCGTTCCGTTCGTTGCGGTTATGGGTCATCTGTGTATGGGCTATGTACTTTCGTTGCATGTCCAATTTCAGTCGTCGAATCATATTATGCTCTTCTGCAGATTATGTATAGTAACGTCAAGACAACACCCAGTTTTCTCCTCTTGCATGTTCCTCGTACGTTCAAGATGTTACTTGCACTCTAGTGAGATTAATGAGCTCAGGTTCTTTATTTCGTATGTCTCATTAATGGATACTTCTACATTCTCTAGGTGGAGTCATTGGCTGTGAGCTGGTGTGTGCTCATTATCTATGTCGATTGGTAATATGCAGATCTTCTTGTCTGTATTTTGCTCATCTCTGTTACAAAGGGAACAATTTCTTGTTCTTAGATATAATCTGATTGCACAAGGTCCTAATATTCGGGTCCGTCATGAACTTAAGCAATCGTTTGTAAATCCGGGAATAATATTTATATGCAGTGTTCATAGACTTGGTGTGTTGTCTGCAGGTTCCAAAGTTGGGCACGGCTGTTAGGATATTGACCGTAATGTGGGATGGCAGCTTTTGTTTTTGGGTTTTGAAGCATCAGGCATGTTTTACCACTGCGAGCCAATTATGAGAAATCAAAAATAGTTTTTTATGATTTTTTTTTTTTTGTAATTAGTGTTAACCACGAGTCCATTGAATGTAGTGCTGAATCTTACACGAACTGGGCCACCACATGTATATGGTAGACTCCCTTCAATGATTGTAAGTTTTGCAACTCACCAGGTTTCACTCTTGAAATGGGGATAACTTTCATCTCAGAAAGCAACATGGATCCATTAAAGTCAAAGCAAATCAGAGTAATCAGATGTGAAGCTGGCTCTTTGATTGACATGCCACAATCGGCAGATGGGCCGTCCGCGTGTCTGGTGGGATTTTGTCCATGAGTAAGTTAAGAGTGGTTCGGTCTCTTTTCATCACGCACAAGGTTCTTGACCCGGAAGAGAAGAAGAGCTTTAGGGGCAGGAGAACACGCAAGAGACCACTCTTGTATATAGAAGCTCGTCCTAGACTGGAATTGGTATATGCGAATTCATTGGTGTGATTCATTGCGTATCATGGAGCACGGTCTTCAAACCATCCAAGGGCTACGGTGCATGTGTGAACTGAAGCCGTTGACATTATCTCTTGGAATCTTCCCGCACGAATGTCTACGGTTTATATCGTGAAGACATCCTAGAGGTTGCGTGCACAAGTAAGAACAATGTGGAACGCTTATCGGTTCACAGGCCTAATTTTTCATGATGAAGGGCTCCTCTTGACACGATACTAACTACTTTGGTTTGGGTCTTTCTGGAGATTTTGAGTTTTTTAACTGATTATGTCCATTAATTGATCAAAGAGAAACCCTGAAGTTCAACACTGTCTGAAGTTTCAATAGAAAGTGTCGATACTTGAGGCCAGAAACTCAGACCGGCAATTTCAGACCAAGAAGAGACAGTGAATATAAGAAAAGGGCACTTCTTAAAATAACGCCCAAAATTTTCGCATTTCCACCCTGTTTCCAGAGTCTATCAACACAACACACATCCGAGAGATTTTTCAAACCAAGTCAAGTTCTCTTAGCTAACAATTTTACGAACCACCATGCATGAGCTGGAAATCACATAACAACTTCCAAAGACCACAGAAAAATTAATCAGATGATATACCATAGATTATATCACTCGCGCATTACAAGGAAGGTCATTGATAAAACAGAGTTCTGCTCTAAACCCCTAAAACAAAACCTAATATATCTTCTAGCTACATGCACCGCTATAAGCATAAAAAACAGAGCACCCAACAACTAAGACTTCATCTGAAAATATCAAAATCTTCACTCGTAGCAGGATTCGATGTAATTTAAATTTGTCATTCATTATGGAATTAAGTCAGTTCAGAATGATCCTAGTCAGAACCGGAGATCTCCGGTTGTTCCTTTGAAATCTCCAGAACGATTGTTCGATAAATTCGCAGCCGGAGATCTCCGACTGCAGCAGACCCACGTCAATGACCGGAGACCTCCGGCTGTTCCATGGATCGTTGAAGACTATTTCTAATGCGATGTGGTCTTGTTTACTTCTCACAGGGATTCATGGTCGACTACTCTTCCGACGGAACACCGTCTAGGGAAACTGGCCGTTTTTGTGGAATTCTGGCTTCCCAAGTTCCTATACCATGGGTCACATAATGTGGGCTACGTTTACAAGTGCAAGACGGAGTTGACTGCTTGGGGCATCAAAATTAGAGAAACCCCTGAAGGCACCTGGGAATTTGTCCTGCAGCTCCGAATTAAAAAGCGAGGACATCCCGACATTGGTCTAGAGATTCTTGACATGGTGGGACTTGATGACGAGGTCTGCCTCCTAGTAATCAAAGAACTCACAGACAATCCAGAGGACCCACTCATTTATTGTTTGGTTCTGGAATCATCCAAGATTGCGGACGACTTGACTGAGACCTGCCAGAATGAGAACTTCCTATATCCTCCCCCAACAGGAACGATCACCAAGAATTGGATTGCCAGGCTGTGCTAATTCCATACTAATTAGTACCAAAAAGCATGTACCCATAACTCCAGCAATGGCACCAAAAATGCAATATAGAGTTCCTATATCTTTGTGGTTTGTGGAAAACAGCCCCAAAAGGTGTACAATATCAAGTATCAAATGCAAAATAGGAGGATTGTTTTTACTTGCACCCGTGAAATGACTTGGAGGGGCCGAGCAAGGGGGCCAGTTTACCCCAACCATTTTTCATTCTGAGTCATAACACTGTTTACCAACATTGAGGGGTCCTTTTTGCTTCTTGCAAAAGCAAAAGCCCCCCAACGTTGCAATAGAAGCATTTATTGTAGCCATCACTCAACATAGCCAATGTAGAGTCGTCAGGCTCTATCAAACTTTGTATCAACCACTAGATCATAGAGGAAAGACCATCTAGCTAGCCAATGATTTTGTTTGTATTATAACAAAATTGCTTGCCAAGGATCTTGAGGGGAATTATCCGTCTCCCTAAGACAAAGAAGGCAGGAGCCCAATTAACAATGTTATGTATTAGATAACCGATGGGCCATGCTAACAACCAATAGGTTATCTAAGACATAACCGGTTGTACATTTTTCAATCACACAACCTTTGATCTTCATGATCCAAGGGTGTAGGAAGTAAGTTGAAAAGAAAGAGGTTATGAGTTGCAACTTGTAATGGCAATAGTAACAGCTTGCCAATGGGATGGTGCCCCATGTTAGTGTTGAAAAGTCAACAACTGGTTTGTGGTGCCAACTGAAAGTTTGGTGACATGTCATGCTTCTCCTGTTCTCCATGCAAATAAGATGCTGAACAAGCCCTCTATGGCTTTGCAAGATCCCTCTCTAAAGTTAAAACTGAATGCACGGAAACTGAGCTCGCCGTTTCCATGGCTCTTACTTTAGTGTGTGGACTGTGCGGTGTGTTGCTTAGCAGGTTCCTAATTAGCTTCCTGGATCCTTCGAACCAGCCTATTTGGTAAGTTCGCTCCGATCTGGTTTTCTGTTTGTATCACGACCCAGAACAAGTTACTCGGCCTTGCATGATCCTCGGCATTATTGCGTTATCTGTGAAATTAGCAACACTAACTGATACTAAACAAATCCGTGTGTGAGCTAAACTCTTCTTTCGGGAGGCAGGGCGATATTCTAGACGAATTCAGGCTTGGTGAGTGTTTCTGTCTAAGACACAAATATATGTCAAAGCAGTAAATGAAACCAAACAAATCCGCATGTTTTCAACTAGAATGGCATGGGTGTTGAATTATGAATGAAATTGAATGGAACCAACTCAAGATGAAGCTAAGATCTAGTCTAATAAGATGATCAACTATATGGTCAATTTTGTTAAAATGGCGGTATTCCATGTGCCATTTTTAGAGTGCCCACTTTGAACCATAAAAGTGACATCTGGGATAGGTATAGATTTCAAAAATTTAGAACTGATATAAATTTCAGACCACACAATTTGAAAAAATCTAAGACTTCTATAGATTTCAGATATCTAGGACGAATATAGATGCCAAAAATCTAAGATAGTTGTAGATTTCAGACCATTTCAGAGTGCACGGTTTAAACTATGAAAAGTGCCAAACTAACGAAATACCATCATTCTAACGAAATTGCCCATCTATGTCCTTGTTGTAAGAAAACTAGTCGGTGAAAATCACCATGGCTTGCACCTAGTATGATCATTCAAAAGAAACTTAAAAACTAAGGAAGTAGGAGAAGGTGCAATTGAAGCGCTCATGACAATACTATGTGAAAACTTCAGTGAATGATAAACTCCCGGTGGTTTGCTGGCTGGCAATGATGGCATGGGTATTGTTGTGATGGAAGATATATCCCCTCTAGTATCTCAAATTTGTTGCAAGAGTCTATTCACTTCTCCCATAGAAGGTTGAGGCTTGGAATCAGGAAGGCAACAAAAGAGTCCTAATTGAAGCAAACTAACAACCATCGATGTTTGAATTCCCAAGTCCACATTCGCATCTATTGATCTACATGCAGTGTTGCTATTCAAATCGTAAGAGTTTGATGGTAAGTAAGGAACTTGTGTTGCATATGTGGTTTCATCAAAAAGAGATATGGACACACTTGATGGTTGAAAAGCCTTAGCAGATTCCTTTGAAGCTTTGCTTGTGTATGGTAACTCAAGAGCCATATATGTAGCCAAATGTGCTTGTTGCCAAAGTGGTCTTGTCCAACTTGTAGTGATCCATCAATCAAGCAAGTCCAAATTCTCCCACATAGGCTTTGAAATTTGCATCCAAGAATACATTATTAGACTTGATGTCTCTTCGGATGTCTCAGTGCAAAATACAACTTAAGCAATCCTCATGCAAGTATTCTAGGACTGCACTCACCCCTTCAAGAATGAAATGCCACCCTTTTCAATGTTACTTGTTAGCTACCATTTTATGGAGCTGTTGATTGAGAGTTCCATTGGACATGTATTCATACACCAATAATACTTTACCTTTTTCTTAATGCCATCCGGTCAACCACACCGCATTTTGATGTCGAATGTGGCCAAGACTTGGCATGAAAGAGGAATTCCGCTTGTTTGGATTTTGAAATTGATATTGATTTGCTTTATAGCAACCAAAACACCACCACCTGGGTCAAACATGAATTCTATTAGTCAAGCATTTTTTTCAAATAATTGAATTAACTTAGTGAGGTCTTAGGATGATTGATTATGGAGACGTAAGACACCATATAGAAAATGCATTTTAGGATGAGGTCTACTTTAACCTATTTGGAAGGAGCCTTTTGTGTGCCTCCAATTTTCTTTAATCACAAGTCTTTCAATTTTTTCAAAGAGACGGAGTGCCTGTATATGGAAAATTTCATTAAAATGGTTGTCATTCCGCAACTTTGGCACTTTTATAGTTTAGACCAAGTGGTCTGAAATCTATACCAGTCCTAGATGGTTTAGATTGCACGTTCTAAAATCTAGATAGTTTAGACCGTGTGATTTCAAAATGGTGTATGGAATACCACCATTTTAATGAAATTCCCTTTGTATGCATAATGGACTGCTAAATGGCCATCAGTTCTCCCATCGCACCACACCTAAACCTAAAATGGATCAAGAGAAAGTGTAATTTCACTGAAACGCCTGCTCTCACTTTCCAAAGAGTCTTTGTAAACAAGTCCTCATCCAACAAGTCCGAGCAGATTTCTCTCATCAAACTTCTCAGTAGCCTAGTTTGCGGAGCTCATTATACGAGAACACGTGTGGTCAAACGCTGGAGTAGCCCAATGCCACGTAACTGGTGGACGGCGTTGCAAGTGAATATATAGATATCACCAAGGCCGCCTAGAACTCCTCCTGTAGTAAGTTATACCAACCCCTGTTCTCGACTTCCAATAGTGAAGCATCATTTGGAGCTTCGACTCTGATATCTCGGTGCTGAAGAAGCTCCAAGACCAACAAGAGCTCATAACGTGAATTTCATTAAAATGGCGGCATTCCAGAACTTTGGCGGGTTTACATCTATACCTGTCCTATACCTGTCGTATTACCTGTCCTATTACCTGTCCTAGATGTTCAGACAAAGTGGCGGATTTTATATGCCATTTTAACGAAATTGACGTTTCATGCTCTTCCATGTGGTTGACAGACGTCGGAGCTTCCCCAGAACATGACCACCACCTCATCTCCGATCGATTTAGGAAATTCGCAATTGGAAATGAGCAGCAGAGGGTTTGACTTTCGGTGTCTGAGATGAGCTCGTGAAAAATCAATCCAAGCCGTGAAAGTTCTCCCATTGGAGAAATATAATACGTGGAATGCTCATTATTGCCACAATTTGTGTGTGACTGCGTGCATACTTAGCTTCAATGTCATATTCGTAGGCAATGCATGTTTCTGGCATGGCCACCCTGATGGAGTTGTTGCTGGGCTGCTAGCTTGTGGTGAATCGGACCATAATCTGTGTCAAAATGGACTTGAAATTCCAGAGGGGTCACTGCCTGAGTTCGATCGAGATCGAAACAGCTTGCAGGCCCCGATCGTTCCCACGTACTTGGGATACTACATATGCATTATGCATGGTAGCCATGGGTACGTTTTGAAGAAAGGCAAAAGACGACCCCGGTCACTCCCGTCCAAGGGATTGTTACTGTCATCCCAAGACAAGCCGTATGTCGTGAACGTGAAGGAGAACGAGGTGCTGAAGGTAGCCACGCTAGCTCCCAGTTGCTGCATTCTGAATGCGGATAATTGGCATGGTTTCCCATAAATCATCGCTCCACGTACAAAACCCTGTTGGAAGCAGGCGTCCTGGCCTTGACGTTGATGATGTAGGAACGACTGGCTAGATCGTACGCAACATCTCCAAATGCGAAGAAATCACCCTTCCCGTCAAGGAAATAAACAACTAAATTACCTGGTCTTTCCCACTTCATTTTCACATGAGCACCTGGTAAAAATTGGACCATTCCCACTTCGTTAAACAGGAAAGTTATGGCAACATTACCTTGAGGAAAACCATGAAATGTATACCATAAGGTAAACCACCTCATGAATACCATCTGGAAATCATTCATCAAATTGCTATTTGGGAAAGTATTGTGCAAACACCTTCTAGTAAAGCATTAGGAAAACACACTGGGGGAAAACATAAAAGCTACACCATAAGTAAAAACATCAAGATAACCCCAATTTTGAAAGCATTTTATAAATGCCTTGTGGTAAAACATAAAAGAAACACCCTTTGGTAAATCATCAAGATAATACCTTGTGGAAATGTTCCTTGGCATTCTCATCATGTTATCAATGTCACTAAAATCTACAAAAAAAATCTACCTACAAGCAAATCTACAAAGAAATCTGTAAACAAATCTACAAACAAACTATATACACAGCTTGGAATAGCCGTCAAAGAGCTCCACAATCACAAATCTTCTCAATCAACCTACATTACAAAGAATAAAGAAAGATGTCAAAATCACACACCATAATTCATAACAACAATTTCAACAATAATGCGGTAAACAATCTATAATGGACCAAATGCTATATTAGTATACCTATTTTGGTCTTACACTCTTTTTTGGCTTTTTATAAATAAAACTATATTTAAATTTTTAAAAATTGAAAAAAAGAAAACAGTGTATCCCTAGTGACAAATTGGGGGCTCACATATGGCGGCCATCTGCGGTATGATTTGAAAAATCATGAGGACCCAGAGTCTCTTGCTACGACTATTCTTGGGTACACATTCAATTTCTATACACTGGTGGCGATTATATTGGAACCTAGACTTCCTAGTACATGAATATCTTGGTTTGACTGCCCTTACTATACATTTTCTATGGAAGCCTAAAGTGAAATCTTCTAAGACATCCCAATATGGTTTGGTAACTGGCCAAAGCCACCTTATGTAACCGCTTGAGACGTAGGAGAACTGATTTTAGCTATACCGCTATGAACCTAGAAAGTGACAAAGGAAGAGATGTAATTACACCGACTACGTGACCGGGAAGGATGCAATGTAGACCAAGGGAGGTCTTTCATTAGGGAAGAGATAAATTTTTTGTTCATTTCTATTTTCTAGTTTTTAATTTTCTTGTTTTTTTCCATCCGCCTCAATCAGAGCTAACTTGGATCTATAGAGAATGAATGGTAAAAACCCATCCTTCCGCCCTCAACGGAGTGAACTTGGAACTAAAAGAGGGAGATTAAATTTAGAAGAGAAATCCATGTCCGCCTTTGATGGAATAAACTTGGACCTATAGACAAAAAATATTTCAAACCCACCTTCTTCTCTCGACGGAGCGAGTTTGGACTAAAATGAAAGAAAGAAAACAAAAGAAAAAAGAAAAAAGAAAGAAAAGGGGGAAGGGTCTAAGACCTCAATGCTCAGGAGCTCCCTTTAAAAGGTGTCTCTAGCCACGGTTGTTGGTGACTTTTCTTGCCTTTTCACTAGCTTAGGGGATAACACCAACTGATGTCGGGTTCAAAGGTAGTGATTTGTTGTAGTTGGTGTAAATTTCCTTAATCAAAATGCTTTATTAAATTAAAAATTTTACCAAAGTTTATGAAAAGATTATGATTTAGTGTTGATACATGCCCTCCCCTACACGTCAAATTTGGAATATTGAGAACTTTGAAGTTTTTTGATACAAAGGGTACAGGTTTTAAAAAAAAATTCAAACAAGAGATGCAATTTTTGAGCATTAAAATCAAATTAGACATGGAACTTCCATATCTCATAAGATTGCAACTTCTACCTATTTTTTTCCTTTTTATCTATGTCAAATTTGGAGCATTGAGGACTTTGAATTTTTTTGATACAAATGGCAAGGTTACCTTTTTCTTTAAAATAAATGGAAATGTTGCAATTTAAAAGCTTGAAAATCAAATTGGTCATGGATCTTGCATGTCATATGCCATTGCGTTTTCTACCTATTTTTTTTGCTTTCCATCCACTTAAAAATCCTAAACCATGCTGACGCTTAATTAAATGGAAAGGAAATTTAAACAACTTCAAACTATGTAAAGCACTCTTTAATGAGTATAATAATGAAAACATAAACCACGATGAGTCGTTTGAAATAGAGAAAAATTATTTTTTAAATCGCTTGAAAACATAGTATTTGTAGAACACTATTAACCCCTAAAGGCCCAAGGCCTTTTTTCTGCCAAAAAACACTGAAAACTGCCATTTCTGTAGCAAAGTATAAAAAAAAATTTAAAATGTTTTTTTTGAACATCTAACCGTAGGATCTAACACCTAACTAGTATGAGAATGTATGGAAAAACTTTCAGAATTTTTGACCGCTCAGATTGCAAGATATCTGCGTTTGAAGTGAAAAAAACAAGTTTTTCAACACATTGCGGGGCTAGATTTTTTGGCTTTAAACATTTTTAACTTAAAATTTTTGCACTACAACGTTTTGAGCTTTACATCTTTATTGTAGAGAATTGAGTTGAGAGTCTAGGAAAAAAAATTTCAAAAAAACTTAATTAATATCATTCTTAAAAAAATTGTTAAGTAGAGGTAGGTCCAAGATAAAAGGAAAATCTAAAATATTCATATATTTTAGATGGAATTAAAATGCACTAATCCCAATGGTGACATTGTTCTAGCAAGTAAATTACACCATGCAAAAAAAATTGAAAAATTTGAAAAATTGCATTCAGAAATGAATCCTATAAGTTATTTTTTTCAAGAAGATGCTCTAATTGCCCGAAAAACAATAATATCCATAACTTTCTCATATCATATCCAAATGAAATGAATCAAAGCTTTCCAGATAGGCAAAAATATAATCTATCAGAAAAAGAATATTAAAAAAGAAAATTCAAATTTTTGTCCATTTCTTTTCTGCTGCCCGAGCTGCCCGCCGTCCCCTGTTTTGAGCTTATTTGGTCATAACTATTGTTCCCGGGCACCAATTGTGGAAAAAATTATATTTCCACAAAGCTTATCAGTTTTTCTATCTTCAAAAAAAGTTTCAAAAAATCAAGACAAAATTTCAGCCCGTAGGTACCTGCCCAAAATCTCATTTGTCCCTCGAAGGGACAATGGGCCTTTAGGGGTTAAATTTTTGAAAATTACATGCACACTAAAGTGGAAAGGGACTAAATATTATATTCTTAATTAGGCACCTATGGTTAGGGACTAAATACTATATTCTTAATGAAGCACATGAAGATTCACATTGAAATCTCATTAGTCACACGTGGCTCACGCACTAGATATCTGAAATCCTACAATTACATTCCAAAAAAAAAGCTTAATCATATTTTTGGCTTTAAAAAGCAAGGACCTTGAAGAAGTAAATTGAAGCTAAATAAATCTAGTTAATAGAGAGTCATGGGATACTACAATGCTTGGATGTATATCTTTTAGGGTCCTTTAATTAAAAAAATATTAAAAAAAAAGTATTATTGATTAACAAACCTTACTTCAAAGGTAAATTCATATTAATTTGTCTACCAATTATTATCATGGACGTTTTTTAATAAATTTTTAGACACTAGGAATTTAAAAATACTAATTGTATGTCGCATTTTAATACGTTTTGTTGTAAAAAATTGTAATGCCAACGTAGATTTTGACACATGTATTCAAATGTGACAATCTCTATTGCTCTAGATGACATTTTGAAATGAAAGTATTATTGTAGGAGACTAATACACTTTCTAAATCATATTGAAATGTGACAATGGATTTTGTAGTAGATAATTATACTTTTAAGGATTGAATACTTGCAAAGGCTTAATGTGAAAAAAGTAGGAAATATTGGTGGCTTGAAAACCGTCTAATATCGTTGTTCTAGGTCTAAGGGCCACGGTCAGAGGTTTAAGTGGCCCAGTCTTAGGAGCGAGGCTACGATCAAAGGTACAAGGTGACGTGTCAATGACACAAGCTGGGATTGGAGTATGAACCCTAGTTTTTCTATGAGTTCCGCCACTGTCTTTTTTTTGGCTACATTTCCGTTGGTATCTTCTTTTGCTAGATTTCCGTGTGTTTTTTCTACTCCAGGGTGGGGTTTGAGAGAGTTCTTGCTTTTCCAACGTTTCAAGGGTTCTTGCTTTTCTAGGAGAGTTCTTATCACTAGTAGAAAGCCGTGTTTAATCGAATGTTCTTGCGTCAAAGTTGACAGATTTTTTTGCGCATCCAATGTAACATCTTCTTGTGTTTATGTCTACAATTACGTCCAATGTAACATCTTCATGTTACATTGGACGTAATTGTAGACATAAACACATGAAGATGTTACATTGAATGCGCAAAAAAAATCCGTCAACTTTGACGCAAGAACATCCAATTAAACACAGCTTTCTTCTAGTGTATTTTTTAGCGTTTCAGGGAGTTCTTGCTTTTCCAAGGTTTCCGCTTGTATTTGATTTCTGCTACAGAGGATTGAGCGCCCTCGTCTCCCCGTTTAGAATTTAGCCATTTTTTCGATTTTGTTTGATTCATGCACAAAATTTGAGGTGGAGCGTGCGGCTTTTGTTCTCCGCAAACAACGGTGCAAGTCGCGTAGCATCTGTGGTGACTGTGAATTTTGATTTTACTTTCAATCGCAAATTCTAGGGTTTTGTTCCAGGGTATGAGGTACTAGGTTTAGAATCACATTTCCCGTAGGAATTGGAAAGAATTCTTTATGCTGAAAGAATTGTAGGCTTACTAGCTTCACTTAATTTTGTTCCCGGAAGGAATAAGGTAAACTTGCCTATGACAGGCAATATAAGTGGTTTGTCCTGTTGCGATTATCAAAAAAATTTAGATTTTTTTTCATACAAAGACAAATGTGAAAAATGGAGGAAACAACTGGAATTTTATTTTTTGGACAAAGTATGAATTTTTTATGAATTTTTGAAAAATGTTCTCCAGTTGGCCCAAAAAAGTCTGTAGACTACCCCAAATCAACAAAAAAGTGTTCTATAGCGATGGTCCAATACCTAGGTTCACCACTCTCAAGGCTCGATAGAGACAAGGATTTGAGAAGGGCTATCCAATGGGATTTGGATTGAAAACTAAGAATCAAACTTAGGTAGAAAAGGGCAATTGATTTTTAGTGAAGAAAGGACAATTTATGTTTCTACAAGAAAGTAAAGAAAAAGAAAAGTAAAAGTAATGCATGAATCTCATCGAACCTACTAATTAGAGCGATGGATGGCTTGGATCTCTTCACCTGATCTAACGGTTATAATTACGGATGGCTTGGATCGAGTCGGGGGATCCTACGGCTGTGGGCGATTTAGGGTTTGGGGATACCTGCTGTTCTTCTGTCCTCCTGTCTTCTCTTTCGGTCTCTTCATTCGGCTTCTTCATTTGCGGGATTTCCTTTAGCACTGTCGGTCTCTGTCGCATCAAGCTTCCGTTTGTGCTTCTTCTCGTAGCCGCGCGCGGTGCATCAAGCGGTCTTGCTCGTTGTGGTTAGCAATTTCGATCTCTCATTCGCTTCTTCTCTCGAGAGCTGTGTGTGCGGGTGCTGTGCGTCAGTGGCGCCGAGCTTCTGTGTGTGGAGGTGAGCTTCGTTACTGGAGAATGATTTGGTTTAGGTGGTTGTGTAGGGTTTGGATTAAGCTTTCGGGCGTTTCTTTGATTGGGTGCTGACTCTGTCGTGGATGCAGGGCTTCACAATGCCGCTTGTCTACTTCAAGACGGATAGACCTGGGCCTGTTGGATTTGGCTGTACCTCTGAAGGAAAGATCGATTTCCCTGCACTTGGTGAAGTGTTCCGGTTTAATCCGACTACCATTAGATTGAATGGAATTCGATTTCCTCTACGAGGGCTGGAGTCAGATCTGACGTGGGAGCAGATGAAGGCGGACCTCATAGAGGATGGATCATCTGTCGCTGTCGGAACAAAAGAAGATCCAGTTATTGTCACTGGTGCGGCTCCAGTTCATGCAGTGCCTACAGGTATGTTTCCTGCGCGCACTTAGTCTCTTCTGGTTTAGGGCTTAATTCCTGATTCTGTGCGAGCATCTCTTGTTGCCCTCATTGAACCCGCTGCTGGTGGTATGTTTTCTAACTTTGCTCTGTTTAGATTGGCGAGGTTTTTTCTTTTGGTCATTGTTTCCTTATTTTCATTTGGCTGTATTCTATATTCTTGGGTGCGTTCTTGGATGGGTGTATCTCATTGGTTCTGGTCTTTTGTGGGTTCAGCCGTTTAATCTAAGCTTCTCTTTACGTCTTCTTAAGATTTGCACTGAGGGGTTCGAAGGATTAGTTAGGGTTCATTTAAGTGATATGGTGATACTTGCTGTTTAGGGTTTTGCTTAATCGTGGCTGTATTTTGGGGGCGGGTGATTGTTAGTATGGATTGTTGTACTTCAGTTTTTGATGTTTGGGCTTCTTGCCTTCATAGGTAGAATAAGCAGGTTTTGTGTCCGATGCTTTGACTAGCCCCATGTTGTAATAACGGGACTTTATTATACCATGCTTTGGATGGATTGTCACCTCTTGCTTATGTTGCTTTCGTAGAGTGTGATTTCTTTCATTTGAATAGTATCTTTATCAGGATGTATCTAAACTAATCTAAAGCTCTTCGTCCTCTTCTTTTTCTGATTACATAATTCGGTTATTTCACTTGCAATTCTCATCTTGTAACTTGTAACTTGTTAAGGATTTGTTACAATTAGGCAGGTATGTTTTCTATTATTAGGGAGAAGTACAGATTTTTGGAGGTCATCCTACTCACTTTCCCGCTCATGTTCGTGGCTGGAGTTATGGGTGTGTGATCGTTAGAAATGGGGCGTTTGCCTTATGTTTATCTCAGTCGAACAATTAGGGTTCCGTGCGATGGCATCATGCCCAACAATTTTTTTAAGAAAGTGGATGATATTGCGTTGAGGCACTGCTGTGTTTAAAGCCTGATCCCTAAACAGTATGCTTACTTACACTTGTGAGAACATGCTTCTTGTGGTGGTCTGAGTGCCTCTCGTGCCGATGGTTGTAGTCTGAAGTAGGATGTCTCGATGGGTTTCCATGTCAGATGCTTCTGCGATTGATACTCTGTTCCTCTGACGTTGTACACTATTCACTGACTTGCGTCATTTAATCCAAAAAGAACCTGGAACCGCAATGTGCTTTTCTTGAACCTTGAATTTGAACCTCGGATTTTAAACCCAGGACAGTAATTTCATGGTGGGAGTTTGGATGAATGCAGAGGGATTTTCACATTCGAAAAGGCCACGAAATGAAGATGGTGCTCCACGTATCCAGTCCTTTGCTGAATCGGCAGCAAAACATTACAGGCAGTGGGAACAAGCTGAGAAGGCTGGAGTTAAAAAGGGGGGGCAGAAGAGTTTCTTGGTGGTGAGTGAGGATCCGTATGGTAGTCATCCAGAAGGATTTGTTGTTTGGATTCGAAAGTGCTACCGAGATTTGAAGGAGATGTTAACGAAGGCGAAGAAGAGTGAAAGATTCGTTTTTTTGGGTACAGCGGGCATCGGGAAGTCTGTGTTTACTCTTTTTTGGATATGCTATCTGGCGACTCTGAAGCAGAAAGTCGTTTGGAAATTCAACGGTGCATGGTATCTCCTGGACTTCAGCAAAGAGGGTTCATCGTCAGCAAAGCGGGTCTCAGAGTGGGACAATGAACTGCAGCTAGTTTTGGACGATCCTAATGCTTGGCTTATCATAGATGGAAAACAGCCCGGTGCTTTAAACTATAGATGCCATATTCTGCTGGCATGTTCAGATAGAAAGGAAAATTATCAGGAATTTGCCAAGAATAAGATGGTCTCTCAACGGTATGTTCCTGTTTGGTCCAAGGAGGAGTTCGACAAGTTTCTGGACGACTTTGAAGCCGTAAGGGTCAACTATTCACACATGGATGTACCTACCAAAGTTGTGGCTCTGGAAAATTTTGGAAAGCTAGGAGGCGTGCCGAGGTATGCTCTATGCTCTGCGAAAATTGCGGATGGTCTCGACCGGGTAGAAAGAGCGGTCCAGTTTCTCGACAAAAATACTTCTTTCAAGTATTTTAGTGGGGCGTTCGAGGATAAAGCAATGAGTGATAGCCTTATTCATATCAAATGTATGGACGAGAGTTATGGACTCGAGAGCAAGTTCTATGACTTCGCATCCCCGTGCGTGCAGGATGAGTTTGGAAAGCGCTTTACCAAACTCAGTGAGGTTGACGTAGTGCTTTTTCTGCGGACTTATGCAAACAAGGATGCTGGGAATATTTATGGATACATTTTTGAGTTGGTTGCACATCAGCTTATGCAACGAGGCGGAGAATTCCCGATGAAAAGAGTTGGGTCAAAGGGTCTTGCAATTCCTGGTCCTCAAGCGGAGGCAGAGACTACATTACCGCTAACAAGTGGAATGCCGTTTGTTAAATTTGCGAAAGTAGAGGAGTTGGTGTCGCCAAATACATACTATCAGCCTCTCAGTTCGAACTTTCAGAGTGTTGATGCTGTAATACATCCTAACATTTTGCTCCAGTTCTTTAGCTCCCGGAGAGGAATACACGGGTACAAGGTAAACGGGCTGAAGGATTTGCACGAGCAATTAAAGCAAACCGAGTATAAACTATGTTCATGTGTGCCTGTGGACAAATACGAAAGTACTGGTTTTCAGAACTGGTTGAAGGCAGACAAGACCAAATATTTTTTGAAGGCACCCGGACAAATCAAACACCAGACCAAATCCGCAACTGACGCGATGCTAGAGCTGATGGACCAATATGTGGTCCAGGTGGACTACAGTAAGTACAGCAGTTGATGGGAGGTGTGTGTTTCTTGCTGTTCGTGTGTGCAAGGGAATGTATGGTGGTAAATCTAGGTGTAGGGCATGTCGTTGGCAGTGATATGAACGTGGGGTAAAAAGTCCCGCTGGTTAAACTCGTGCGGAGCAAACCGGAAAGTCAGTTGTTACACACTAGAAACATATGATTCTGTTTCGAGGGAATGGAACAGAGCTGTACCATCCCGGGGTCGCATTTATGGTTGCCACACCTGTGAAATTTAATTCAGACGCATCGGTCGGCCTTTTGCAAAGTGCAAAGAACCCCATATCTCTCACATTGACCAGGGATGAAGCCATAGATCTCTGGAACAGTTGGTGCTATAAAGGCCTCGACCTTCGTGATGGACTTGCGTCATGGGACGATCTGAGGGATTTCGTGTTCGACCTTACAGGGCAGCAACCTGGGTTAATGGCCCATGTGTTGGATTTCTTAATTGCACAAGGCTTGAAAAATAGTGAGGCCGGTAGTATGGAGCAGAAGGAGAAGGCACGGGACCTGTTGCTCTCACGCCAGTTTTACGACTCTCTCTCGCAGATAAGGAGTCTCCTAGCAATTGAGAAAGCTTTGAGGGGTGAGAAACCTGATGGAGAATCCATGAGATCCCTTTTGAGAAAGCTGCTGCCAGAAAAGGGTGTTTATCTGAGGGATCTCAGCGGTCGTGATCGAGACGCTGCTGATTTAGCAGTCAAATGGGGGCAGATTCAAGAGGACGACGGTTGGTTGAGTTTGCCCTCGGAGCTGCACAGGCTGTTTCTGCTTCGCGAGGTGTATTGCACTAATGAATCAACTTCTGATAGCATTGAGAAAAATGGTTTACACGCATTTATTGATCGAGTGATCGAAAGGTTTAACCCTCGTCAGCTGAAGTCCAAGGCCCGGAACGCTAGTGAGACCGTGGTTTATGAAAGTCAGTACCAAAACGAATTCTATAGAGCAGCTTGCTCGATCCTTCCTGCGGATTCAATCATGTCACCCAATGTCGGGCCCCTATTTGGAGCGAAGGGTTACCTTGACTATTATCTACTTCCGCATCGCTGGGGCTTTGAGCTATTAGTAGATGGCTCCGAGTTGAAGGAGCACCAGGCAAGATTCGGTCCAGGCGGGGTCTACCACAAGCTCATTCAAGATGGGGTCGTTTCTGAATATGCGATTTTGGATTTCCGGACGAAGCGTCTCGTCGAGGCCAAGCCCGATGTGTTGCATATTGTATTTAGCGAGGATTTCGAGAAGGCAACTCTTCACCGCTCTGGGAGCTCGCCAAGTGAACTGATGTTGAGGCAATGAGGTAAAGAGAGTCAAAAGAATTTGAAGGCTGTAAAAAGCACAGTAATCAAGGTTAGCACAGTGTGAGTGTAGTAGGCTATGCGTAGCTTGCTTGTGATTTGGGGAACACTTCAATTTTCGTCACAAGTTCATGTAGACCCGGGATTGCTCAGTAGGATAACGTAGTGGTTGCATGAGAGTAATCAAGCGGATTGCTGAGACATACAATGACGAGATATATTCTGATTTCGTATGGAATGATGTGCATGAGAAGATTTTTGGAACAGACAAGGGCTACACGAAGCTGAAGGCGGCGGAAAACGAACATAAGTACGAGTACGTGGAGGAGAAGGTGGCGAGAACGGAGTGAAAGGGAAGGAAGGAAGCAAGCAAGTAAGGAAAAGTGATGGTGTGTAGTTAGTGAGAGAATGGTCCCTGTAACTCTTTGAATTAGCAGTGGAGAAATGGTGAGACCTAGGCTAGGTGGAATTTATCATATTCCAGAGCCTTTGTTTTCTGCTGCCTGTGCTTGTGCGTTCCGTTCGTTGCGGTTATGGGTCATCTGTGTATGGGCTATGTACTTTCGTTGCATGTCCAATTTCAGTCGTCGAATCATATTATGCTCTTCTGCAGATTATGTATAGTAACGTCAAGACAACACCCAGTTTTCTCCTCTTGCATGTTCCTCGTACGTTCAAGATGTTACTTGCACTCTAGTGAGATTAATGAGCTCAGGTTC
>CATOGU010000053.1:0-13342 GCA_951799445.1 Pseudisothecium myosuroides | reverse complement strand
GAGCACCGCATTGAGCAGGTGCTGGCTCTGCCGCAGCGCCTTGAGGTCGGCGAGGTGCCGCGTCCGCATGTCGTACACGGTCTGCTCGAGCTGGTGCACGCGGGCGCGAAGCTCCCGGGTCTCGCGGGTCTCGGGGTTGCTGCTGGCGCTCGGGGGGGGACCAAGGGTCAAGGACGCGCCGTCGGGGGGACTGGACGTGGCGGACGAAAGCTCACGGGGGAATGAGCGTTTGCTGGGCGCTTCGCCAGCGCTTGCGGAGGGCCCGGCAGCGGCAGTCACCGGCGCGCCCCCGGGGGCCTCGTCGGGCGGCGGCGTGAGCGACGAGAAATCTGGCATGGCGGGTGGTTCTGTCATAGCGTCCTTGGCAGGGCCCCCGTTTGCTCATCGTGGGCAGCGTTTGGCCACCTTTCATTTTTGGCCATGCCACCCAGCAGGTCAACGCTTGCGGCGTGTGACGGCGCAGTTCGTGTGGTCAGCCTCAGGGGACGCGGGGGCGGACGGGCAGTTTTGGCTGTGGTTCTGGGGGGTTTAGGGGCGGTAGCCGATTCCCAGGGTGGTGGCGACCGTCAGGGGGCCGGGGGCGGAGGTCAGGGCTTCAACGGTGAGGCCGCCTTCGGCCTGGAGGGCGCCGGCTCGGGCCGAGGCGTAACAGGTCGGCGCTGAGACGGACCTCGCCGCCCATCAGGATCGTCCACAGGGTGCTGCCGGGCATGCTGCGGCGGCTGATGACCAGGGCGCCGCCGTCGATGCCGAAGCCGACGCGCACCCCGCTGGCCGAGCGGCGGGAGCCAGACGAAGGGGCCGAAGCTCACGACTTGATAGGGGAGGTCGACGGCCATCTTGCCGACTTCGATGCGCAGGCGGACGCCGCCATTGAGACGGGCATTCTGGGCCCCGAGCTCCCCTTCGAGGGCCCCGCCGGCCATCGACTCGTCGAACGCCCCAGCGGTAGACGGCGCCGACGCTGACCCGGCCAGCCCAGCGGGTGCGGCGGGGGCTCACAGGGAGCTCGACGATGGCGGGGGCGAGCACACTGGCCTCATCGGTCGGGGGATCGCTGGGGAGAAGTGAGCGACCGGGGTCGGCGAGGTCCTGGGCGCTGCTGCGGGCCGGCAGCGGCGCGGCGGGTGGCGCTTCGGCAGCGGCGCGGCGGTCGCCGGCGGCGATGAGCAGGACACCGAGCCCCAGCGCTTGGGCGCGGCGCGGCCGCGGCATCAGGACATGCAGGAACCGTGGGGCTGCAGGGGGCAACGCAGCTTGCCGCGGCTCCCAGCGGGTGACGTCGCAGGCGCCTTGGGCTTGGAGCTCGTCGCAGGTCTTGGCCCGCAGGCACTGGGACCGGTCTTCGTGGAGGTCGGGGACGACGTTGCCATCACAGCCGCTGCGCACGCAGTACAGGCTCTTGGACGGAAAGCCGGGGCAGCAGTCTTCAAGGTGAGCGACCGCGGCCTCGCACAGAAACTCATCGCGGGAGATGCCGTCATCGGCCATGAGCGCCATAAGGGCCGCGGCGGCGATCACCGGCCGCACGAGTCGCCAGACCGGCCGGCGCGGGGCCGCTCGGTTTCCGTACGACCCGGAGCTGTTGCGCACTGGCATCTGTCCCATGTCCTCGTGGTTGCGGCGGCAAAGGAGCCGCTCGGAGCCGTGGCAAGGGGCATGCCACAGCCGACCCCCAAGTGCCCAGCGACGTAGCAGGACCGCGGGGGTACGGCGTCGCTGGGAGCGGATCTGGTTAATATCCGACAGGCTGTCAAAGCTTTATCGCCGACGAACTAGCGCTCCCGGAGGGAACGGCAATGGGTTAGGGCGGCGGCGAGCGGTTTTTGCTATGCTGCGCCGCGTGATTCGCCTTTCTGGCATCCGCAAGCTCGCGCTCGCGCCGCGCCTTCCGCCCGTCCTCGACGGGGTCGGGTTCGCGGTCGGTGCGGGCGAGACCTGTGGGCTGTGTGGTCCGGGGGCGGCGGGCAAAAGTGTGCTGCTGAAGATCCTGTGCGGGCTGATCCGGCCGGAGGCGGGGGCGGTCGAGGTCGACGGGTGAACCTGCTGGAGGCGCCAGCGCCGGAGCTCCGACGCATCCAGGCGCGCATCGGGATGCTGTTTCAGAACAATGCGCTGTTCGACTCACTGACGGTGGCTGAGAACGTGGCGTTTCCGCTGCGCCAGCGGGCCCTGCAGACCGGGGAGCTGCTTGCCGAGGCGACGCTGCAAGAGCGGGTCGCGGAAGCGCTGCGCGGCGTCGGACTTTTGCCCCATGGCCCGAAGATGCCGGCGCAGCTGTCGGCGGCCAGCGCAAGCGGGTGGCACTGGCGCGCGCGGTGGCGGCCCGACCCGCCGATCGTCATCTATGACGAGCCGACGGCGGGCCTCGATCCGGTGACGACGGCCAAGATCTATGAGCTGCTCCGAGCGGGAGCGCGAGCTTACCAAGGCGACGATCCTGGTGGTGTCGAGCGACATCCCGGCGCTGCTCGGTTTTGCCGGGCGGGTGCTGATGCTGTATCGCGGGCGGCTGCGTTACGACGGCCCGGCGCAGGCGATTGCCGACAGTGACGACGCGGTGTGCGCCAGTTCGTCCGCGGCGAGCTGGAGGGACCGCTGTGAAGCGTCTGCTGCAGCCACTCGGGGCACTCGGAGCCTTTATCCTCGGGCTGTGCCGGGAAGCGGGCGGGATGACGCTGCTCTGCGCGTACGTGGCGTGGGCGCTACTCCGCGGGCGGCTGGATGGGCGAGAGCTCGTGCGCAGCCCTGTACAAGATGGGCGTGGTGTCGGTGCCGATCGTGGCGCTCACGGCGCTGTTTACCGGCGGCATCATGGTCATTCAGTCGGGGATCTTCGTGCGTCGTTTCCAGGCCTACGGGCTGCTCGGCTGGGGGTCGGGGTTTGCGGTGTTTCGCGAGGTCGGTCCGATCCTGATTGGCCTCATGTTCTCGGGGCGGGTCGGGGCCAACAACGCGGCCGAGCTTGGGACGATGGTGGTCACCGAGCAGATCGACGGACTGCGGGCGCTGGCGATCGACCCGATTCCGTTTTTTAATCGTGCCGCGGGTGCTGGCGATGATGGTGGCGATGTTCTGTCTCCTTTTGATCGGCGATGTCATCGCGATCGGCGGCGGCATGCTGTTTGGACGGGGGCTTTTGGGGGTGGAGTTTGCGTCGTTTTTTTGCCTCGTTTGCCGACAACGTGAAGCTGTGGGACTTGCTGGTGGGGCTAATCAAGGGGGTGTTCTTCGGCTTTTCGATCGCGGTGACGAGCTGCCCTTCGGACTGTCGGCCCGCGGCGGCGCGGTGGGGGTCGGGCGCGCGGTGAACGACGCGGTGGTGGCGGCGGCGCTGACCATCATGATCTCGGACGACGTGCTGACCCTGGTGCTGCGTTGAGCGGCCGCGGGCAGGCAGCGCGAGACGCGGCGCGGGAGTTTTTTACGCTGTGTGCACTGGTCGCGCGGGGTGCGCTGCGGACCCGGCGCCCGCCCGGAGAGCTGTGGCGGCAGCTGTTCGAGGTAGGCAATCGCTCACCTCCTGTTTGTCATCGTGACCCTGGGTTTCATCGGCATGGTGCTGGTGTTTCAGGACCTGCCTGCAGATCAACCGGGTCACCGGCGACCTGTCGCAGGTCGGGGCCGAGTTCGTATAGATCCTGGTGCACGAGTTCGGGCCGACACTTACCGCGCTCATGCTGGCGACGCGGGTCGGCGCCGGCATCGCGGCCGAGGTCGGCTCGATGGTGGTGACTGAACAGGTCGACGCCCTGCGGATGTGCGGCGTCGAGCCGGTGGAGTACCTCTTGGTGCCGCGGTTCCTCGCGACCCTGATCATGACCCTGGTGCTGTCGATCTTCGGAATCACGGCGGCCATTGGTCTTGGCGCCCTCACGGCCTACCAGACCTTCCATGTGAGCCCCGGAGTATTCCTTGATCTCACCAAGCTGCACGTCGGCGAGATCATTACCGGCACGGTCAAGTGCACGGCGTACGGGGCGGCGATTCCGATCGTGGCCGGCTACTGCGGCTTCCGGACCAAAGGCGGCTCGGAAGGGGTTGGCTGGGCAACTACGAGCGCGGTGGTGTCGTCTTCGTTTGTGGTGATCGTGCTCGATTTTGTGATCTCGGCGGTCGCCATGTTTACCTGGCAGTCGGGGTAGACCCCGATGGCGGAACCACACGCGCCAGCAGCGGACCGCGACTCCGGTAAGGTCCCGGCGGCGGGGCCCGCGCTGGTGGTCCGGGCGACGGCGCTGCCGGCGGCGGTACCGATAAATCGGAGCGATCGTGAGCTTACGCGGCAGTTCATCGCGAAGCATTCCAAGAGCTTCTACTTATCCTCCATGCTCCTACCACGCGGCTACCGGGAAGAGTCCTGGGCGCTGTATGCGTTCTGCCGGCAGGCGGACGATAGTGTCGATGGGGTAAATCCGGGTGATGGGACGGTTCCGGGTGATGCGCCAACCGAGACCGCGGCGATGCTGGCCGAGGTCGACGCGCTGCGCCAGCGCCTTGGCCGGGTCTATGTGGGACAGCCGGGCGTGGGGGATGCGCACGCGATCGATCGCGCTTTTTTGGCCGTCGTACGCCGCACCGGACTGCCGCAGGCGATCCCGCAGCGCCTCCTCACCGGGATGGAGATGGATGCCCGCGGCACCTCGTACCAGACCTGGGAAGAGCTTTTGGAGTACTGCTTCAACGTCGCGGGCACGGTCGGACTGATGATGACCTACGTGATGGGCCACGTGATGCCGGCGGACCGCCGCACCGAGGTGCTGCTCCGCGCCTGCGACCTGGGTCTGGGGATGCAGCTGTCCAATATCGCGCGCGATGTGGGCGAAGATGCCCGGCGGGGTCGGGTTTATCTGCCAGACGAGCTACTGGCGATGCATGGCCTGGCGGCGGCGCAGGTCCTGCAGCTCGCGCAGACCGGCCAGGCACCGCCGCCCGAGCTGCGGGCCGCGGTGCGCGAGCTGTTACAGCGCGCCGATTCCCACTACCAGGCGGCGGCGCTTGGGGTGGCGATGCTGCCGCGGGAGTCCCGGCTGGCCATTCGCTCGGCGCTGCTCATCTACTCGGGCATCGGCGAACAGCTGGCCGCCCAGGACTACGACGCAGTGACCCGGCGGGCATACGTACCGCTCGGTGGGAAGCTCGTACGGGTGCTGCGCGCGTTTTGCCGCGGACTCATTCCGGGCGCCAGTCGACCCCCTGCGACCCGCACCCAGGGTCCCGCCGATGAGCTGCTGCTCACCTTGTGCCAGCAGGTGGGAGCCCTGTAACTACAGATACTCCAGATAAAAAAACGGCCGCGCGGAATGATTCCGTACGGCCGTTTTGGTACACGCTGCGACCTGCCTAGGACTTGATAGTTCAAGACGCCAGATTAGGGCGTCAAACCAGGACGCGCAGCGAGCCGATAAACTACGCCGAGACCGTGTACGTGCTACCGGGTTTGCCCTCGAGCTTGGTGCGCTTGAGCTGTCCGGTCTTGACCAGCTGGGTCAGGTTGTTCTCGGCCTTGCCGCGCCGGCCGCTGCCTTCCCAGTGTTTGCGGATCTCTTCCGTGGTCGCGCCACCCTTGTCCTTGATGAAACCAAGGATGAGCGCATCGCCAGTGACCGCAAACTTGCTCGCCCACGGTGAGCGGCGGGTGCCCGGAACCTTAGGCTCTTTGGGAGCCTTGGCCGCTTTAGCGCCCTTGCCGGTTTTGGCGGCTTTGGGAGCCTTGTCAGCCTTGCCGCTGCCCTTTTTGCGACCGCGGGTCTTCTTCGGAGTCGCCGCGGCGACCGCGGTGGCCTTGCGGCGGCCGCCTTTACCCTTACCGGGCGTAGTGCCCGAGCTGATTCCGAATTCTTGGAAGGCTTCATCGATCTCGGCGATCGAGTCGAGGTGCTGCTGGCGCTCGACCCCGAGCTGTTTGACGAGGCGAATGAGCTCGGAGGCGTTCGAGCGGCTCTTGGGAGCCCCAGGGCTCGCCTTCGCCGCCTTCGCCGCTTTGTTCACTTTGGTCTTGGCTGCGTTCTTTCGTCCGGGTTTTCTCGGCATGGTTTCAATCCTACTTTTAGGAAGTCCGTACTAATGTGAAAGTTACACACAGAACTCCCTTAGGACAAGTCAGATTGTGATTTTCTGCCCTACTTTTTTTATCTGGAGGGTCTTCGGACTTCCCCCTGGTAGCCCCTCTGGCGGGCTCCTTAAGGGCTCTTGGAAGGAGTTATTTTCCGTCGCTGATATAGTCTCGATTAAGCTCTCATTCCGGGTCTATCAGGGCCCACTTGCGACCCGCGCTGCGCTTACCGCAACCCACTTCCAAAATAGTTCCAAAACCACTCCGCGCGCGCTCCCCGCCGGCGCCGCCCGAGGTCCCCCCCAAGTTCTCCCCAAGTTCTCCACGCTTCCCCCAAGTTCTCCCGGCTCCGCCAAAATCCTCAATGCTCCCCCAATTCCCCCAGTTTGAAGCTCGCTGACAAGTATGCAACCAGGTCGCGGCCCGCTTGGGCGCCGGTTGTGCTAAGAAGGGGGCATGAATACGGGCAGGGGCACGAACAGGGGCCGGGGCATGAGCACAAACCGGGATCGCCGCACCGAGCGGAGTACTTATCAGCCAGAGCGGCGCGACTATCCGGACCGCCCGCCCGCGCCTACGCCTACGCCGGCCGTGCACGTCCACCTGCCCCGCCGCAGCCTCCGCGAAGGTACCCAGCTTGACGTGGTGTGCGAAGAGCTCGATCCCAGCGGCTATGGGATCGCGCGCTGCCTGGACGAGGCGCCGACCGAGTTTCCGCAGTCGTCCGCGCTGCCGTCCGCGCTACCTGGGCAGCCGCTAATTCAGGTTGCAAACCTTTTGCCCGGAGAGCGGGCGCACGTAAAAGTGGTGCACGTAAGCCCACACGTAAGCCCGTCCGCAAGTTCGCCCCATGCGACCCCCGGGCGCAGCGCGCCGACCCACCGCGTTTGCCACCCTCATGCGCCGCCACAACGCCGCCGCCGAGCGCGAGATTCCGGCCTGCGCGGCGTTCGGACAGTGTGGCGGCTGCACACTGCAGCACCTGCACTACGCGGCGCAGCTGCGCTTCAAACAGGAAGTCGTGGCGCAGGCCCTATCGCCGCGGGTCGCCGAGACCAAGTCGGGTGTCACGGTGGACCCCTGTGTCCCATCGCCGCAGCCGCTGCACTATCGCACCCGGGTCAAGCTCATCGCCGCCCCCGCCCCCACCGACCCCGGTCATCCGGAGCTGGCCGCCGAGCGCATCATCTTGGGAGCGTACGCCCCGCGCTCGCATCGGGTCATCGATCTGGCGGGCTGCAAGGTGAATACCCCAACCCTACGCGCGGTCGCGCGGACCCTGACTGAAGCGTGGAGTCAGTATCATCTCTCGGTCTATGACGAGTCGACGGGCAGCGGCTCCCTGCGCTACGTGCTGCTGCGCGAGGTGCAAAGTGGGGCTATGCAAGTCAGCTTGATCGTCGCCAGTCCCCCACCGCGTGACGCGCTCTTGGCGGTACTGTCGGCGCTCCGCGCTGCCCACCCGAAGCTGGTGAGTGTCGTACTGCACCACAATCCGCAGGCCGGCAACGCGCTGCTGCCCGCCAATCATAACGATGGCCACAGCGATGGCGCGGCAGCTCCAGACTCCGAGCTGGGTAGCGACGAGTCCCTATTTGGTCCCTTATTTCTCGAAGAAGAGCTCGGAGAAGTTGCGCGTCCAGAAGCTGAGCGCCTGCGGATTCGGGTCTCGGCACGGTCGTTTTTGCAGGTGAATCGGGCGGTGGCGAGCAAGCTGTATTCTGATGTAGCCGCCGCGCTTCCGGTCGCTAAGGGAGAGACGATCCTCGATCTGTACTGCGGAGTCGGAGGCCTTGGCCGCACCGTGCTGGCAGCGTCGCCGGGCGCACGGCTGATCGGTATTGAAGCCAACCCGAGCGCGATCGCCGATGCCGAAGCCAGCGCCCGCGCTGCCGGTCTGTCGGGTGAACAAGCGCGCTTTTTAAGGGGCGCGGTGGAAGACCATCTTCCCGGTCTCCTCGCGTCCAGCACCGCGGGCGCAAGCCCCGGCAGCACGACCGTAGTCCTTTTAAATCCACCCCGCCGCGGCTGCACCAAAGGAGTCCTGGACGCCGTGATTGCCGGCGCGCCACGACGCCTCGCCTACGTCAGCTGCAACCCGCAGAGCCTGGCCCGCGACCTTGGGACACTCACTGCGGCGGGGGTACCGGGTCACTGCCGTGACTCCTTACGACATGCATCCGGGCACCCCGCACATCGAGACCTTGGCGCTGCTCGCCCGCTAAGTCGCCGCCGCGCGCCGGAGCCGACGGCGCCCGAGGAGTCCCAGCACCAGCCCCGCCGCCCCAAGTCCCAGCGCCTGCCCGGTCCGCGACCCCCGGGAGGGTTCCGCTCGGGCTGGTCACGGCCATGCTGCCCATGCTGCCCATGCTGCCCATGCTCATCGTGCAGCCGCCGACTCCCGCCGTCGCGCCGGGCATAAGACACGACTTGGGATCGCTGCTCGCCGGATAGGAGTCGGTGATCCCCTTCACGTCGTCGGTCTGCGGGATGCGCTTGCGGATCTCGGCCGGATCGGCAATCGCATACATCGTAGTGTCGTAGATCACCTGGTACGCCGGGACGGTAGTACGCTGCCGCGCGACCGTGGTACACAGCGGCCGCGCCGCCCCGGTGTCATCGACGCTGCAGTCAGTCGCCGACTCCGCGGCCCCGCGGCAGGTGTGATCGAGGCCCTGCATGTGCCCCATCTCGTGGGTCAGGGTGTTCCACAGGTCAGCGGGATTGCGCTGGTCGCTGCTCGGCACGTCCTTGGCAGAGTTGTAGGTGAAAAAGTGGTTATTGACCGCGTTCAGCTCGATGTCCGCATCGACGATCTGACCGTCTTTGGCATCGCCGGCTTTGTTGATGTAGGAGACCGTGGTGATAGCGGTCGCCGACGCGTCGTAACAGACCTGCGCCGCCCCGTCGGTCGCCGGCCGGCACCAGGTATCGGCACGGAACTTTATCACCTGCAGGCCATCCTTATAGGTGGTGTCCTTGGGGCCATCGGCCGGAAGATACTTGAGGGTGAGAAAGCCAGTCGGCAGGGTCCGGGTCTGCCAGGCGCCGATGGCGTTCTGGATGGCCTGCTCGATGTCGGGGCCAGTCATGTCTTTTACGTAGGCGCTATCGGCCTGGACGTAGACGCAGCTCTGCGCCCAGTACACTGCCTTGCAGGACGTGGCGCGCGAGCGGACGTAGGCGGCGGCGGGGGATGGCGCTGCGGCCAGGAGTCCGCCGACAAAAAGGGAGCCGAGCAAAAGGCCTTGGGAAGCGCGCATGTTACTTCCCTCCTTTGCTGGCGGGTCGGGCGGTGCTGTCGGTGGCGCGCGGGCGGGCGGCCTGTTTGGCGGCGAGCAGGGACTGGAGCTGGCCGATGACCGTCTCGACGTTTACGCCGTTGGCGGTAGGCTCAGTGCCGAGTGCCGTTGGCGCTTGCAGCTCGGCGCCGGACAGGTCGACGTGGACCCGGCGCTCGCCGCTCTGGGCATCGCGCTCGATGTGCAGCGCACCTTGGGCCATGCCGACGGCGTAGAACGCGGCCGAGCGCTCCTCGGCCAGCACCAGCACCTCTTCGCCGACGCGGTAGCTGGCCTCGCCGAACACTTTTTGGCCGATTTCGCCGACCGCACACCGCCAAGGTGCCGCACCGTGAGCACCGAGCCGGCGGGCACTCCAAGGAGCTCGCGCGTGCAGCGGATGCGAACGTCGGTTACGATGTAACTGCCGTTGCCCAGGAAGTGCGGCTGGACGTCTTCCACCGTACCGACCAGCGCCCGGTCAGCCCGCCCGACAAGGTCCGCCAGCGATAGCTTGGCGATCACCGAAGCGGTCGCCGGCCGCGGCGCCCCTAGGTATAGTCCGCCGCCGACTCCGCACAAGAGCACCAAGCTCGCCCACCGGGAAAACCGCTGCCGCATATTCGTCCTCCAAAAGAGCGTTAAGGATGAGCCGCCCACGAGCGGCAAACTACCGCGCAAACTACCCTGCTGAACTTTGACGATAGATGTGCCGAATCAGGCCACCTGCTCTTAGCTTCGCGCCCCCCTCGGAGCGGTGCAAGCTCTCATCGCGGCATCAGCGGCGGAAGGACTAAGGAAGAATTAAAAAGCGCGCGGAAAACCGACGGTGGCAGGCGGGGCGGCGTTACTTGAGGGCGTAGCGGGCGGTGAAGACCAGGTCGTGGGCGGCGTCGGCGTCGAGCGCGGACTGGCTGGCGGGGCTGCTTGGCGGCGAGTCACCAGGAGCTCCTACGGACCCCACGCCTTCGGCAATCAAGGACTCTAGGGACACGTAGGCGACCCAGAACTCTTCGATGCTGGTGGTCGGCGGCGTGCCATCGCCGGGATCGCCGGGATGGGTCACCGTGTTGGTGAGCGGCGACAGCGCCACGCTGCCGTTATAGTGCAGCGGCTGCTCGGGGGTGACCAGGAACCGCGCGAACTGGCCATCGGCGTGGCGCAGCAGCACCTTGACCCGGCCGCGGCCCACTGCGACGTTGAGCTCGACCGTCGCCGACTGCACCTTGAGCGGCAGGCGGGTGGCGGTCAGCTCCTGCACGCAGCGACCGCGCAGGACACCCGCGCGGAGCTCCGAGCTCCCCGAGAACCGGCTATCGGGAAAACCCGGCCCCCAGGCGCCGCTGTGGCTCGCGCTGCTCTGGCCAAGCGTGCAGTCGCTGTGGCCGAAGGTCTCCTCGTCGTACTGCTCTTCGCTGACCCGGCGGACGGTTACGGTCTCTTCCAGGGTCTTGGGCTGGTCGCCGCGGCCGTCCAGGGCGCTGAGCACCACCCGAAAGGTATTGAGGCCCATCTGCAGCGGCTGCCGGCTGGCAAAGTGCCCCGCCGCCAGCGGGATCGCCTGACCGTTCAGCTGCAGCCGCGGCAAGTGCGCGCCACTTACGTCCTCGGCGGTCCCGGTGGCGATGCCTTCCAGCATGACTTCCGGGCGGTACTCGACCCGCGGCGCATGGTCAAGCCGCAGCGCCGCCCGCCCCGGGCTGTGCTCGATGAGGTACAGGCTGCACAGGATGCCGACAAAACACACCGCGACGCGCAGCGTCGTAAAGACCAGGGAAAAGGTGGTGCGCAGGACCCCTTGACCGGGTGTTGGCTGCTCCTGGCCGGTGCGCTCGGGGAACAGCCGCTGAAGCAGCGGGTCGAGCGCCGGCAGCACCAGCACCGCGGTCAGCACCGCCGGTAAAGCCGCGATCACGCCGTACAGGCGCAGGGCCGCAAGAGCCACGGCAAGGCTTACCGCAGCGACGATATAGCGTAGGATGGTCTCGACAGGTTGCATAAGGCCGAGGGGATCGTAACACAGCGCGCAAATCGTCCCAGGGGGTGCTTGTCCGACGGTAGCGAAGTGCTTGATAACAGGCGCAAATCAGGTCGTTGATTAAAAGGGGGCTCTGCCCGCCCCCCTCCATCGGGGTCGGTTTCATCTCTGGCGCTGGAGCCTCCACCGCGTGTTTCTCGCGCGCCTTCGCAAACCGGACCGCACCTCGATCGCCTGCGGCGGCGGCGGCGGCGGCGGCGATCGCCGGCGCTCGTGACTGGCCGCCCGGCGCGTGCGGACGCTTGCCGCGTAAGCGGCTTGGCCCTACAGTCCGGCCGTGGTGCAAAAACCGACTTTCGTAGAACCGAGCGACGGCGCGCCTCCCCGCTCGGCCGGGGCGCGGCTGCGCGTGCTGCTGGTGAGCGCGTCGCTGCTCCTCAGTATCCTTTTGGGACTGGTGCTCAGTCGGCAGCAGGCTCACCGCGAGGCCGCCACGGGGCCCACTGCCGCCGCCGGGCCAGGCGGACGTCGCCCGGTGGTCATCGGCATGTCGTTCGACACCTTGAAAGAAGAGCGCTGGCAGCGCGAGCGCGCGGTGCTGGTCGCCCGGGTCAAGGCCCTCGGCGCGTCGATCATCGATCTGTCGGCCAACAGCAACGACACCCAGCAGATGCGCGATGTGGAGTCGCTGCTGACCAGCCAGGTCGCGGTGCTGATCATCGTGCCGCACAACGGCGCCGCGATGGCCAAAGCGGTGGGCCTTTCGCATGCGGCGGGCATCCCGGTGATCGCCTACGATCGCCTGATTCCCGACTGTGAGCTCGACTTTTACATCACCTTCGACGCGGTCAAGGTCGGCGCGGTGCAGGCCCAGTACCTGGTGGATCACCTGGCGACGCCGGGGCACGGGCGGATCGTGCGCATGCATGGGGCCAAGACCGATCACAACTCGCACCTGGTAAAGCAGGGCCAGGACCGGGTGCTCGATCCGCTGATTGCGCGCGGCGACATCGTAGTCGCCCACGAAGACTGGGTCGACGAGTGGAAGCCGGAAAACGCCAAGCGGATCATCAATGCCGCGTTATCACTCAGCGGCGCGCAGGTGGGCGGCGGCACGATCGATGGGATCCTGGCGCCCAACGATGGCACGGCGGGCGGCGCGGCGCAGGCGCTTAGCGAAGAGGGCCTGGCTGGCAAGGTCGTGCTCACCGGCCAAGACGCCGAGCTTGCCGCCTGCCAGCGCATCCAGGCGGGCACCCAGACCATGACGGTGTATAAGCCGCTCGCCCAGCTTGCCTCGCGCACCGCCGAGATCGCGGTGGCGATGGCGAGTGGCAAGCCGGTGGTCGCGCGCGCCGAGATCGACAACGGCAAGGTCCGCGTCCCGGCGATCTTCATTGATGTTGTCACCGTCGACCGGGCCAACCTCATGGACACCGTGGTCAAGGACGGCTTCCACTCGGCGGAAGCGCTCCGCGGGCGCTAATCATGGCGAGCGCCGAAGGGTTGACCGAGGCCGCGGCCGCCTCCGCGCCGCTCCTGCAGCTCCGCGGGGTGACCAAACGTTTTGGCGCCACCGTCGCGCTGGCCGGCGTCGACTTTGCCCTGTACCGCGGCGAGGTGCACGCCCTGTGCGGCGAAAACGGCGCGGGCAAGTCGACCCTCATCAAGCTCCTGTCCGGGCTGCATCCGGCGGGCAGCTTCAGCGGCGAGTACGAAGCCCACGGCGCCCGCGCCAACTTCCGCACCCTACGCGACTCGGCCAGCGCGGGCATCGCGGTGATCTACCAGGAGCTGGTGCTCGTCGAGTCGATGTCGGTGGCCGAGAACCTGTTCCTCGGGCGGGAGCCGCGCGGCGGACCGCTCGGGCTGTTCATCGATACACGCGCCTGCACGCCGAGGCCCACAAGGTCCTTGGTCGGCTCGGCATGACCCTTGATCCGCGGCGGGTGGTGAGCACCCTTGGTGTCGGTCAGAAGCAGCTCCTTGAGATCGCCAAGGCGCTCGATCAGACCTCACGCCAGACCG
>CATOGU010000052.1:22500-25000 GCA_951799445.1 Pseudisothecium myosuroides | reverse complement strand
CCCCTTAGCCGCAGCGCCCACCCCGCCTTGTCACCACGCCGGCTCCTCTTCTTGTCACGCCTCCCGCCTCTCGTCACGCCTCCACCTTGTCACGCCGCGCCTCTTGTCACGCCTCCCGACCCTTGTCCCGACTCCCGACCCCTGTCACGCCTCCACCTTGTCACGCTCCGCCTCTTGTCACGACTCCCGACCCTTGTCCCGCTGCGCCTCTTGTCACGACTCCCGACCCTTGTCCCGCTGCGCCTCTTGTCACGCCTCCCGACCCTTGTCCCGCTGCGCCTCTTGTCACGCCTCCCGACCCTTGTCACGCTGCCCCTCTTGTCCCGACTCCCGACCCTTGTCACGCCACCACCTTGTCCCGCTGCGCCTCTTGTCCCGACTCCCGACCCTTGTCACCCCTCCACCTTGTCACGCTGTGCCTCTTGTCCCGACTCCCGACCCCTGTCACGCCTCCACCTTGTCACGCTGCGCCTCTTGTCCCGACTCCCGACCCCTGTCACGCCTCCACCTTGTCCCGACTCCCGACCCTTGTCACGCTGCGCCTCTTGTCACTACTCCCGACCCTTGTCACGCCTCCACCTTGTCACCCCTTTTTTTTTCACTTAGTCTTCGAATCCACACCCTCCCCATTTTTTTTCTCTCCATCATAAAAAATATCACTCCATCACTTAACTCCCTCCCCATTTTTTTTATCACAAGTGAATCCCAACTCCATCATAAAAAATATCACTCCATCACTTAACTCCCTCCCCATTTTTTTTATCACAAGTGAATCCCAACTCCATCATAAAAAATATCACTCCATCACTTAACTCCCTCCCCATTTTTTTTATCACAAGTGAATCCCAACTCCATCATAAAAAATATCACTCCATCACTTAACTCCCTCCCCATTTTTTTTATCACAAGTGAATCCCAACTCCATCATAAAAAATATCACTCCATCACTTAACTCCCTCCCCATTTTTTTTATCACAAGTGAATCCCAACTCCATCATAAAAAATATCACTCCATCACTTAACTCCCTCCCCATTTTTTTTATCACAAGTGAATCCCAACTCCATCATAAAAAATATCACTCCATCACTTAACTCCCTCCCCATTTTTTTTATCACAAGTGAATCCCAACTCCATCATAAAAAATATCACTCCATCACTTAACTCCCTCCCCATTTTTTTTATCACAAGTGAATCCCAACTCCATCATAAAAAATATCACTCCATCACTTAACTCCCTCCCCATTTTTTTTATCACAAGTGAATCCCAACTCCATCATAAAAAATATCACTCCATCACTTAACTCCCTCCCCATTTTTTTTATCACAAGTGAATCCCAACTCCATCATAAAAAATATCACTCCATCACTTAACTCCCTCCCCATTTTTTTTATCACAAGTGAATCCCAACTCCATCATAAAAAATATCACTCCATCACTTAACTCCCTCCCCATTTTTTTTATCACAAGTGAATCCCAACTCCATCATAAAAAATATCACTCCATCACTTAACTCCCTCCCCATTTTTTTTATCACAAGTGAATCCCAACTCCATCATAAAAAATATCACTCCATCACTTAACTCCCTCCCCATTTTTTTTATCACAAGTGAATCCCAACTCCATCATAAAAAATATCACTCCATCACTTAACTCCCTCCCCATTTTTTTTATCACAAGTGAATCCCAACTCCATCATAAAAAATATCACTCCATCACTTAACTCCCTCCCCATTTTTTTTATCACAAGTGAATCCCAACTCCATCATAAAAAATATCACTCCATCACTTAACTCCCTCCCCATTTTTTTTATCACAAGTGAATCCCAACTCCATCATAAAAAATATCACTCCATCACTTAACTCCCTCCCCATTTTTTTTATCACAAGTGAATCCCAACTCCATCATAAAAAATATCACTCCATCACTTAACTCCCTCCCCATTTTTTTTATCACAAGTGAATCCCAACTCCATCATAAAAAATATCACTCCATCACTTAACTCCCTCCCCATTTTTTTTATCACAAGTGAATCCCAACTCCATCATAAAAAATATCACTCCATCACTTAACTCCCTCCCCATTTTTTTTATCACAAGTGAATCCCAACTCCATCATAAAAAATATCACTCCATCACTTAACTCCCTCCCCATTTTTTTTATCACAAGTGAATCCCAACTCCATCATAAAAAATATCACTCCATCACTTAACTCCCTCCCCATTTTTTTTATCACAAGTGAATCCCAACTCCATCATAAAAAATAAATCATAGATTTCAAAATTGAATTGTATCAAAAAGAAATCATAGATTTCAAAATTGAATTGTATCAAAAAGAAATCATAGATTTCAAAATTTCAAATGTATCAAATAGAAATCATAGATTTCTAAATTGAAATGTACAAAAATAAATCATGCATTTCAAAATTTATATGTATCAAAAATAAATCATAGATTTAAAGATTTGATTGTACCAAAAATAAATCATAGATTGAAAGAT
>CATOGU010000052.1:10000-12500 GCA_951799445.1 Pseudisothecium myosuroides | reverse complement strand
CCATCATAAAAAATATCACTCCATCACTTAACTCCCTCCCCATTTTTTTTATCACAAGTGAATCCCAACTCCATCATAAAAAATATCACTCCATCACTTAACTCCCTCCCCATTTTTTTTATCACAAGTGAATCCCAACTCCATCATAAAAAATATCACTCCATCACTTAACTCCCTCCCCATTTTTTTTATCACAAGTGAATCCCAACTCCATCATAAAAAATATCACTCCATCACTTAACTCCCTCCCCATTTTTTTTATCACAAGTGAATCCCAACTCCATCATAAAAAATATCACTCCATCACTTAACTCCCTCCCCATTTTTTTTATCACAAGTGAATCCCAACTCCATCATAAAAAATATCACTCCATCACTTAACTCCCTCCCCATTTTTTTTATCACAAGTGAATCCCAACTCCATCATAAAAAATATCACTCCATCACTTAACTCCCTCCCCATTTTTTTTATCACAAGTGAATCCCAACTCCATCATAAAAAATATCACTCCATCACTTAACTCCCTCCCCATTTTTTTTATCACAAGTGAATCCCAACTCCATCATAAAAAATATCACTCCATCACTTAACTCCCTCCCCATTTTTTTTATCACAAGTGAATCCCAACTCCATCATAAAAAATATCACTCCATCACTTAACTCCCTCCCCATTTTTTTTATCACAAGTGAATCCCAACTCCATCATAAAAAATATCACTCCATCACTTAACTCCCTCCCCATTTTTTTTATCACAAGTGAATCCCAACTCCATCATAAAAAATATCACTCCATCACTTAACTCCCTCCCCATTTTTTTTATCACAAGTGAATCCCAACTCCATCATAAAAAATATCACTCCATCACTTAACTCCCTCCCCATTTTTTTTATCACAAGTGAATCCCAACTCCATCATAAAAAATATCACTCCATCACTTAACTCCCTCCCCATTTTTTTTATCACAAGTGAATCCCAACTCCATCATAAAAAATATCACTCCATCACTTAACTCCCTCCCCATTTTTTTTATCACAAGTGAATCCCAACTCCATCATAAAAAATATCACTCCATCACTTAACTCCCTCCCCATTTTTTTTATCACAAGTGAATCCCAACTCCATCATAAAAAATATCACTCCATCACTTAACTCCCTCCCCATTTTTTTTATCACAAGTGAATCCCAACTCCATCATAAAAAATATCACTCCATCACTTAACTCCCTCCCCATTTTTTTTATCACAAGTGAATCCCAACTCCATCATAAAAAATATCACTCCATCACTTAACTCCCTCCCCATTTTTTTTATCACAAGTGAATCCCAACTCCATCATAAAAAATATCACTCCATCACTTAACTCCCTCCCCATTTTTTTTATCACAAGTGAATCCCAACTCCATCATAAAAAATATCACTCCATCACTTAACTCCCTCCCCATTTTTTTTATCACAAGTGAATCCCAACTCCATCATAAAAAATATCACTCCATCACTTAACTCCCTCCCCATTTTTTTTATCACAAGTGAATCCCAACTCCATCATAAAAAATAAATCATAGATTTCAAAATTGAATTGTATCAAAAAGAAATCATAGATTTCAAAATTGAATTGTATCAAAAAGAAATCATAGATTTCAAAATTTCAAATGTATCAAATAGAAATCATAGATTTCTAAATTGAAATGTACAAAAATAAATCATGCATTTCAAAATTTATATGTATCAAAAATAAATCATAGATTTAAAGATTTGATTGTACCAAAAATAAATCATAGATTGAAAGATTTAAATGTACCAAAAATAAATCATAAGTTTAAAGATTTAAATGTACCAAAAATAAATCATAAGTTTAAAGATTGAAATGTACCAAAAATAAATCATTAATTTCAGAATTTAAATGTACCAAAAATTAATCATAAGTTTAAAGATTGAAATGTACCAAAAATAAATCATTAATTTCAGAATTTAAATGTACCAAAAATAAATCATAGATTTCAGAATTTAAATGTACCAAATTTAAATCATAAATTTCAAAATTTAAAAGCCTAAACCGAAACCCTATACCCTAAACCGAAACCCTAAACCCTAAACCGAAACCCTAAACCCTAAACCCTAAACCCTACCAAATGTAAATCATAAATTATAAGATTTAAATGTACCAAATGTAAATCATAAATTATAAGATTTAAATGTACCAATAATAAATCATAATTTATGTGATTTAAATGTACCAATAATAAATCATAAATTATATGATTTAAATGTACCAATAATAAATTATTTATTTCAAGATTTAAATGTACCAATAATAAATCATAAATTGTATGATTTAAATGTACCAATAATAAATCATATATTTCAAGATTTAAATGTACCAATAATAAATCATAAATTATATGAACTAAATGTACTAATAATAAATAATATTTCAAGATTTAAATGTACCAATAATAAATCATAAATTATATGAACTAAATGTACCAATAATAAATCATA
>CATOGU010000050.1:0-19664 GCA_951799445.1 Pseudisothecium myosuroides | reverse complement strand
GGTTTCCCAAGGCCGCCCGCCTGACGTGCGCCGGGGAGTTCCGGCGGGTCCGCGAACAGGGTAAGTCGTGGCCGGGACGTTTCCTCGTGCTGGGGGTACTGCGTGATGCCACGCCCGGCGACGTTTCCAGCCGGACCGGTTTCGTCACGTCCGCGCCGCGTGGGTGGGGCCGTGGTGCGCAACCAGATCCGGCGGCGGTTGCGCGAGGCGGTGCGACGGACACGTCCGCAGTTGAGACCGGGCTGCTGGCTGGTGATCGTCGCCCGGTACACGGCGGCCCGGGCGAGCGCGGCGGAACTGGCGGCGGAGTGGTTGAAGTTGGCGCGCCGGGCTTCTATCCTGATGGAGCCAAACCCATGTTCAACCGAGCGCTCCGTTTCCTGATCCGCGCCTACCAGTTGACGCTCTCGCCGCTGTTGGCGCTGCTCGGACGTGGCCGGAGGTGGCTGCCGGTTTGAGCCGACGTGTTCGCGCTATTGCATGGAGGCTCTGGCGGAGCATGGCACGGCGCGGGGGCTGTGGCTGGGGATCAAGCGGTTGGCGCGGTGCGGTCCGTGGGGCGGACTGGGAGCTGATCCGGTGCCGCCTTCCACGCGGCGGGGGAACTTCGCGGTGCCGTCCGCGCCGGTGGACGACCGGGATTGACGAGCGAGTTCCAGGGACGAAAGCCGACCGTGGCATCGCGGAAAATTTCGGGCTTGCCGGGAACGGTGCGGTCGGATAAACAAGTCGGCGTTCGTCCGCAGATAACCGCACCGCCATTGGCCAGAGCTTTCGCGTCCGGGATGAAAAGACAACCACCAACCTGTCAGGTAGGTGCCATCGGCCAGAGGAGATCTTCCTGGACCGAGACGAGACCTTGTCCCCTTTCCCGGCGGCGCTTCTTTAGCGCCGCCTTTTTCTTTGGTTCCCATGTGTGAGATCCTCGAAAAGCCCACCGTTCTCGTGCTCAACCGAAACTGGCAAGCGATTGCCGCCCGCGCTCCCGCCGACGTTTTTTGCCAGATGATGACCGGGGCCGCCGCCGGACTGGACATCAGCGACGGCAACCTGCTGCCGGTCCGCCGGTGGAAGGATTGGCTGACGCTGCCCGTGCGCGACCACGGGACCGGTTCGTGCGGACGGTGCGCGGTGCGATCCGGGTGCCGACGGTCGTGGTGCTCTCGCGCTACGGGCAGGTGCCGCGCCGCCGGCCTGCGCTGAGCGCGCGCGCCATCTGGGAGCGGGACGGCAGGAAGTGCCAGTACACCGGGCGTCCGCTCGCGCCGGGCGAGGGAAACATCGACCATGTCGTGCCGCGTTCGCGCGGCGGGGCGACGAGTTGGGAGAATTGCGTGCTGGCATGTCGTCAGGTCAACAGCCGCAAGGCGGACCGCTTGCCAGAAGAAGCCGGGCTGCACCTACTTAAAGCGCCCCGCGCGCCGAGGGAACTGCCGGTGACGGTGCTGCTGCGCAACCACCACGGCATCGCCGACTGGGAGATGTTTTTGGGGAGCATGACCGGTGAACGTGCGGCATGATCCACCATGCCTGCCCGACGCATCGGCCTGATCCAGACCCGTGGGATGGGCGATATTCTCATCGCCCTGCCGATTGCGGATCACTACCTTGAGCAGGGGTGCGAGGTCGTCTGGCCCATCGACGAGAAATTCTTCCCCGTTTTCCAGCAGGCGAAGCCGGAGATTATTTTCCTGCCGGTCGCGGAAGGGCCGGGCTATTTCTACGACGAGCCGCGCCGGATTTTGCGCGAGGCGGGGTGCGACGCCATCGCCTCCCTTTACAGCTACCTTGCCACGCAGAAAGTCTACGATGAACGGCTGGCGGACGCGTTGAAATTCGACGAATACAAGTACGCCGTGGCGGACGTGCCCTTTGCGCGCAAATGGACGCTGAAATACGAACGCGACTTCCCACGCGAGGAGGCACTTTATGAACGACTCGGCATCACCAGGCCTTACGTTTGTGTGCACGAGGAAGGATCGGACGTGGTGCTCGGGTTAGATTTGCCGGAAGAACTGGTCCGGGGTCATCAAATCGTCCGCATCAAGCCGTTGACGGACAATTTCCTCGATTGGCGGCTGACCTTGGAGCGGGCCGCGAAACTCGTGCTCATCGACAGCAGCTTTTCCAACCTGGTGGAAGGGCTGAATTTGCCGAACGAAAAGTATCTCGTCGTGCGTTCCTCGCGGCGGTTCACGCCGGTTTACCGCAACGGCTGGCGGTTTATCTTCGTGAACAAGCGCGCGGCAAAGTGAACCGGACTACTTCAATGCTCGGGAGGCGGGATTGGATAATGCTCTGAAGCATCAAGATGAATGAGCGAGTCGCACGCGTGGCGTACCCTTTGGGTTACGCATTATCGAGGCATGATATGACTTCCGGCAAAAAGTGCCGACTGGAGGAAAAGACAATCCACCGTTGCCGCAAATTCACAGATAGGTAGGCACGCTGACACGGTTACCAGCGCTCGCATCTGCGGAAATTCGCACAATCTGTGGACAGTTTCGACTTCATCAAAAGATTGTGAATTCTTGGGCATGTTATCTGCTGGCGTTCGTACGGCATGAGCACACGTTTCCGCGCAGTTTTCATTGTCACCGGCATCCTATCACTAGTCTCGCTTTGCCATACGCAAGCGCAGACCGGCATTGACCTCCTCGAAAATGGCGGGTTCGAATACGCGACCACCGGTTTGAGCAACGGCAACAATATTGGCATCGTGCCCACTGGATGGACGGTTACCGCGGGTGAAGCGAACTGGCAGCAAGGTGCATCGACGGGCGGCGGGGTCACTTTGCAGCCTTACAACGGGCCATACAGCGGTGGTACGGCAAGCACCGCTTACAACAATGAATCGGATATCGTTGGCAACCACTGTTTTGACGGCACCAACAATAATGCCGCAGGTGACACGATTCTTATCCAGACGTTCACGCTGACCCATACTGGCACCAACATCGTGGGCAGTTTTGCCTTGGGAATTCGGGAGGGCGGTCCTCAGGCAGGCACGGCAGCTAATGCTGCTAACACTAGTCGCATCGATATTCTCAATGGCGCGAATGTTTCGGTTTTGACGGTTTATGGCGATACGCTATCGACGACCAACGGCTGGGAAGTTAACCCGTTCAGCGTTTCCAATCTGCCAGCGGGGACCTACACGTTTCAAGTGACGCTGACGGACTTGCAGAACATCGATGCCATTGTCATCGTACCCGAGCCGTCGACTTGGCTAGTGGTGATGGGTGGCATGGGTGTTTTGACGCTGATTCAAGTCGTTCGCCGCCGCGTTGCTGCCAGTGTTCGTCGCTGAGTGAGCGGGGGAGGGTGGATGCAAGGCAACGTTTGTCTCGGACAAAAACGCCTTAACCCGCCCGGGGTACTCTGCTTCAGAAACCTGCCCGCATTCCCACGGCCTCGCGGACGCGGTGCATGACGTGCCCGGCGGCGGCCCGAGCCTGGCGCGCGCCGTGAGCAAGCACGTCGTCCACGTAGCTTTTCTCGGCGAGAATTTCGTCCCGGCGCGCGCGCATCGGCGCGAAGTATTCCCACAGCGCGCCGAACAACCGCTTCTTGAAATCGCCGTAACCCACCCCGCCCGTGCGGAACTGGTCCTCCATCGCCGCCGCGTCTGCCGACGACGCCACCAACCGGTACAGCGCGAGGATCGTCGAACCCTCCGGGTCCTTGGGCGACTCGACGGGCGTGGAGTCCGTGACCAGACCCATGATCTTCTTTTTCATCGCCTTCTCCTCGGCGAAAATCTCGATGGTGTTGCCGTAGCTCTTGCTCATCTTCTGGCCGTCGAGACCGGGGACCCCGGCGGTGTTTTCCTGGATGCGCGGCTCGGGCATCTTGAAAATATCGCCGTAAATTTCGTTGAACTTGGTCACGAGATCGCGCGTGATTTCCAGGTGCTGCTTTTGATCCTTGCCGACAGGCACCACGTCGCTGTCGTAGAGTAAGATGTCGGCAGCCATCAGCACGGGATAGGCGAACAATCCGTGCGAGGCGGGGACGCCGTGGGCGATCTTGTCCTTGTAGCTATGGGCGCGTTCGAGCAGGCCCATCGGCGTAACGGTGCTCAGGATCCAGGCGAGTTCCGTGACCTGCGGCACGTCGCTCTGCATGAAGAAACACGCGCGCGCGGGGTCCAGGCCGCAGGCGAGGAAGTCCAGTGCGACCCCCCGGTTGTAGGCGCGCAGCTTGGCCGGGTCCTGCACGGTGGTCAGCGCGTGGTAATCGGCGATGAAATAAAACGCCTCGCCTTCCTGCTGGAGCGCGATGGCAGGTTTCATCGCGCCGAAATAGTTGCCGAGGTGGAGCGTGCCGGTCGGCTGGATGCCCGTGAGGATGCGTTTCATGGTGGCGGGAGGAGATTGTTCGCAGAGTCCGGCGCGGAGGGCAAGCCGGAGGCGAGACGTGGAACGAGGCGTTGCAGCGCGCTCGTGAGGCGGGCGCGGGCGGGACCAAGTCCCCGTACGAAGGCCGCGAAAGGCCCGATGCACGATGGATGCGCCAGCAGCCAGAGCGGCAGCGCGACGTAGCGCGGACGTTGACGCTTCGCGTCGAAGAGGATGCGTCCGGGCACCGGGAAAGACTGCGCGGCGGCGTCGCTGATGACGCGCAGCGAGAGCAGGGGAACGCCAGCCGCCGCGCAAACCTCGGCGATCCACGCGGTTTCCATGTCCACGGCGAGCGCGCCGGTGCGGGCATGGAGCGCCCCTTTGTCGGCGGCGCTTTCTGCCGCCGTGTTTTGCGTGGCGAGGGTGCCAACGTGCGGGTGTTCGTTTTCCAGGAGCAGCCGGGCGACGTTCAGAAGGCCGGGGTCGGAGTAATTCGTGCCGAGGACGAGGTCCCCCACGCGCAAATCGGGGGCCAGTCCGCCCGCGTAACCGGCACTGATGACCCAACGCGCGCCGTCAGCGGTCGCGAGCATCGTTTTCAGTTGTAAGCGCCCGGTAGGGGTGTCGCCGACGCCGGTGTGCACGACGGCCAGGTACCTTTCCCCGTGATGGCCGACATGGACCGGTAGCAACGGGGCCCGTCCCCGGTGAAGGACCGAGGCGTCGGCGGCCAGGGTTTTGACAAAGGAGCGGCTCTCGTCCGGCAGGGCGAAAGTGATGATGCCTGCGGCCCGGTCATTCATCGTCGGCGGCGCTGCGGATGATGACTTCAAGTTGATCACGCGCGACGCCGACGGCTGGCGTCCCGGGCGGAACCACGGACGGCAGGTTCGCGGTGACAGCCTGCCGGAAAGCGTCGGCGCGCCCGGCGGGCAGGTCGACGAAGAGATGCTTTTCGCCGGTGGCGGAAAGGCCTTCGACCGCTGACCCGCCGAGCGCCCGGGCCTGGCTGCCAACTTTCTCCGCCCGCGCGGCGAGGTGATCGGCGCGGACCGAGATGCGGATGGTGTCGGCGGTCAGGGGAGCGGGGGTGGGCAGCAGATTTTCGGCGCTGTGCTGGAGCGCGCTGGTGAGGCCGTTGGCGTCGGGCAGGCGGGCGGGTCCGGCGTGAGCGGGCGCCTTGGGCCTGGGACGCTGGCCGAAAATGCCCGTGACCGCCAGGGTGGGCAACGTCACCGCCAAGGCCGGACCGACCAGCAGAATCAAGAGGAGTTGCAAACGTTGGGCGAGCGGACGCGGACGGGCGGCGGGGTCGTTGGCAAGGGCAGGGCGGTCGGGCGAACTCATGGCGGCGGGAGGAAAATAACACTCCCGCACGGTGCGCAAAGCCCCAAATGCACCGGCGAAAAACGGACTCGCGTAGGGCGGAAAGCCGTGTTAGCTAAATTCCCACCCCTCGGCGCGCGGATCACTCGCGTGATTGACCTCTTCCTTTTGCACGAATGTCTGTGATTTTCGCGGTACGGCCCCCCCGTTTATGCTGGCTGGTCGCGGCTGGCTTGCTGTGCTGGCCGCAGCCCGGGCAGGCGCAGGCTCCTGCCGGTGCGGCGGAAGCGCTCAACCGCGACGCCGACGTGGCTTTCGACCGCCGCCAGTACAAAGACGCCATCGCGGGCTACCAGAAACTGATCCAGGGTTTCCCGAATTCCGAATTCGTGGTGGACGCGCGTTTTCACTTCGCGTACGCCAACTTCCTCACCGGCCAGTACGATCCGGCTGCCGACGATCTGCGCAAGCTGCTCGGTTCGCCGACGACCCCGCCGGAAACGCTCGAACTCGCCGCGTTGCTGCTGCCCCAGGTGCTGGCCCAGCAGGCGTCGGCGCTGCCGGAAAAAGACGGCAAACGGCAGCCCGGATTCGAGGCAGCCATCAAGGAATACGATGCGTTCATCGGCAAATATCCGAAGAGCACAAGTCTCGAATCCGCGCTTTACGGCCGGGCGATCGCCGATTACCAGATCGCCCGGTACGACGCGGCGGCGCGAGACCTGCGGCAGGTCCGGACAGCGTTTCCGAACAGCGACACCGTGCAGGACAGCACGTTCCTGCTGGCGATCACGGTGGCGACCCAGGCGAATCTCGCCGTGGCAAAGGAAAACCCGGCGGCTGCCGACACCGATGCGGCCAACAGGGGGTACACGGAAGCGGAAGGGTTGCTCGGCGAGATCATCGGTAAACGCAGCGACATTTCCCTCGCCAACGACGCGCAGTTCCAACTCGGCGAAACCCTCCTCGCCCATGCCGCCGCCCTGCCCCTGGCGACGCGGAACCCGCTTTACAGCCGCGCACTTGCCGCGTACCGCGCCGTCGAGCCGAAGGAAGGCATGATCATCGCGCAGACCACGCGTTTACGCACGATCAACGATGCCCGCATCGCCGCGCTGCGCCAGGGACTGGCGGGGCGTCCGCAGGCGCGTCAACTCGATGAGCTGCGGCTGCGGGAGCAGGGCAAGCTCGAAGCCCTCCAGGCCAAGGAAGACCCCTTGCTGGCCGCCCGAATCAAAAGCGGCGCGGTCTATTACAACTTGCAGCGGTACGACGAAACGCGCGTGCTACTGACAACCTTGCTGCCGGGCATCAAGAAGCCGGACGACGAAAAACTCGCGCTCTATTACGTCGCGCTCAGCTACGCGGCGCAAAAGAACGTCAACAAGGCGGTGGCCGCTTACGATCAGTTTCAGGCGAAATACGCGGGCGATCCCGTCGCGGAGAACCTGCCGCTCGTCATCGGCGGACTGTTCGCGGACGGACCGAAACCCGACCCGGCCCGCGCCAACAAGTATTTCGATGAGTTTGAGCGGCTGTATCCCAAGAGCCGCCTGCGGGAGACGGCCCTGCTCGTCCAGGCATCGAACGCGGACCAACTCGGACACTACGACGACGCGCTCAAAACGCTGGACACTTTCCTGCAAGGCAAACCCAAGCGCGAACTCGTCGCCACCGCCGAGCAAACGCGCGCGTTGGTGCTCAAGGACAAAAAGGACCTCGACGGCGCGCTCGCTGCCTTCAAAAAAGTGCGCGACACTTACAAAGATCGGCCCGAAGGCGAGGAATCCGCCTTCTGGGTAGGCTGGACGCTGCTCCAGAAGAAGGATTACCTTGGAGCCATTGCGGAGTTGAAGGAGTTCGTGGACAAATTCCCGCAGAGCCGCCTCCTGCCAAGCGCCTTGGCGATTCTCGGCCAGGCACAGCAGGCCAGCGGCGCGAAGGACGCGGCTCTCGCCACGCTGGCGGACGTTTCCACGCGCTTCCCACAGAGCCAGGAGGCGACGGCGGCGTACTTCGGACGCGCCAACATCTACCTCGCGGACCGCAAGTACGACGATGCCACCAAGGTGCTCACCGAGTTCACCGACAAACGTCCCGACAGCGAACAGGTCTACGCCGCCTACGAGCAGATCGCCGCGATCCAGACTCAGGGCAACCAACTCGAAGCCGCCGCCGCGACCTACGAGAAATTTCTCACCAAACAGGCGGACTCGCCGCAAGCCGCCGCTGCCTTGGGGAAGCTGGGCGCGCTCTGGCTGCGGGCGGCGCGGGCGATGGGCAACTACATCGTGCTGGGCGCGCCGCAGCGCGAGGTGTGGAAAACCGACCTCAACAAGGGCATCGCCGCGAGCGAACAGCAGTTGGACAAATTCCCCGACGCTCCGGCTACCGCGCTCGGGTTGCGCGATTTGCTCGACGCCCAGCGGCTCCTGATCGAAGCGAAGGTCAAGACGCTTAACGAAGTGCGCGACTATTTCCACACCCTCGCCGACAAGTACGCAGACAAACCCGCTGCCCGCGGCCGCATCCTCTTCCGGTTGGCGGCGCTGACCGCGGAGAAGGACCCGGCGCAAGCCCTCGCCGACATGAAGGCCGCCTATGATCCGGCGGTGGTTTACAGCCCGGCGGACGTGGAGCTTTACACCGACGGCCTGCTGCCGGGCGACCCGGAGACCGCTGCGCAAGTCTTCGACAAGTTGGCGCGCGATTATCCGCTGACTCCCGGCGTGGCCCCGGCGCAACAACCCGCCGCCGTGCAGGAAGCGCAGGGTCTGGTGCTCTACGGACGCGGCGTTCTCGCCGGGATCAAGGGCGAGCAGTCAGCGGCGGCGCGGGCGTTTGCGGAGTTGAAACGCGATTACCCGCGTTCGTCGAAGCTCGCGGAGGCCAACCTGGGGCTGGCGCAGAATCTCATCGCGCAAGGCAAGCCCGACGAAGCCCTGCCGCTGCTGGCGGAAGTGGCGAAAAACCCGCGCTCGCCAATGTCGGTGCGCGCGCACGGACTCTTTCTCAACGGCGAAGTCCAGGCGGCCAAGGGCAGTGTCGAGGCCATCGACGCCTACCTGAAAGTGGCGGCGTTCTACCCCACGGCCCTCGACGCACCGGAAGGCTTGTGGAAGGGGGCGCAACTCCTGGAAAAGCAGGCCGCGATGTTGACCGATACGCCCGCCAAACCAGGCGCCCCGACCAAATCGAGCCAGTTGGCGCGGGCGCGCAAGGCTTATAACGATCTGGTGATGAAATACGCCGACTCGAAATGGACGCCGCAGGCCAAGGCGCGTTTGGCGGGGCTGCCCGCCGCGCCGTAATAGGCGAACAACATTCGCCTTTTTCTACGACTTTCGTTTGTCTACAAATAGTTAGGCTTTACTGCGCACGCAATATGGTAGGACCCGGGGGAGCATTGATCAGTGTCGTATTGATTGTGGCAGTAGCAATTACTGTGGCGTGGGTCGTGCGCTTGGGTAGGAAAGATCCGCCGCCGTCGCTGCCTTCTCCCGGAACTTCTCGTTTACCGCGCAGATTCACGTTCAGTCGCATTGCGCTATGCACCCTCTCGCTTTCTACAGTCCTTGCCGGACAGTTCATCCCAAAAGGGGCCCTTTATGTTGCAAGTTTCCTTGGACCGACTGTGCTGCTAACTTCCTCCATCCATGCGTGGCCCGTTTCATTGATGGTTTTGTGGTTGTTTCTAACCATTTTCATCATTTTGTTGTTTGGCATGCTTGGAGCCGCTCTTGTTTTGCCGATTGCGGTGCTACTATCGCGCAACAGTCCCCGAAAGCTGGCATATGCCACGAGTGCCTTGTTAGCTGGGTTATCTACCATACTCCTGCTTGGTCTCTCCATCGAGCGTTCACTGCAAAAGTCTGGTGTAGTAAGCCTTGCTGTAGATGGATACTTTTTCCTTTGGCCGCTGTTTTTCTTGTGTTTGTCCGTTTTTTACTCGCTTCTTGCCAAAGGCGAACCACAGAGCCTAACACCAACTGTGATGAATAAACCGTAATTTGGCGGGAAGAGATGGAAGAATCTCGCCGAATAACCCAGAAATTTCGTCAAGAATTGCTAGGATTTCGCGGGATCACATGCGTGCCTGACATCGCCGGGCCTTAGATCGTACCGTGAGGGGTGGAGGGTTGACCTGGGCGGGGAGGTTTCTAAGATCATGATATGACGGCAGCGGCAATGCTCGATTTGAAACGACGGCTGGCGGTACTCTCCGAGGCGGATCGGAAGACGGTGTCGGCATATTCGCTGCGCCTGCGCGACGAATCCCCTGCGGGCTGCGGCGAAACGTCGCGGATCATGAAAGAGATGGATGCAGGGAAGAAAGTCCGCCTTTCCGATTTGGCGAAGCAGTTGGGTCACGGATAAGGGTGTCTTTTTTTTGATTCTGTCATCCTGAGCGGAAGCGAGTCCGCGAGCGAGAGTCGAAGGACCTCTCAGTTCCTGTCACGTCCGCCTTAGGAGGGCATGTCGAGTTGCCGAGCCACGGATGCAGGTCGCAGGGAGAGGTTTGCCTGCGGCCGTCTCGCAGACTCGGCTTTTGACTGCATTCGTTCCTCACTCTGCTCAGGATGACAGAGTTTTTTGACGGCGGTTGAGAGTGCGAAAGAAGCGTTCGACACCGCCCGGGAATGCGGGCAAGTTCGGGAAACCTGATTTTTATGAGTGAACGAACCCTCGAAGGAAAAGTCGGCCTCGTCTTCGGCGTCGCCAACAAACGCAGCATCGCTTGGGGCATCGCGCAGGCCTGGGCCGCCGCAGGAGCGAAATTAATTTTCAGCTACCAGGGCGAACGGCTCAAGGGCAACATCGAGGAACTCATGGAAGACCTCGGCCAGGACACGCCGTTTTATCCCTGCGACGTGAGCCGCGACGAGGACATCGCCGAGTTTTTCAAGAACGTCCGCACCCACACGGACCGCGTGGATCTCTTGCTGCATTCGGTCGCCTTCGCCCCGAAGGAAGCACTCGAAGGCGATTTCCTGAGCACCACCCGCGAGGCCTACCGCACGGCGCACGACATCAGCGCGTATTCGCTGGTTGGCCTGGCCCGCGAGGCCGCGCCGATGATGACCAACGGCGGCAGCATCGTCGCCATGACTTACTACGGCGCGGAGAAAGTGATCCCGAAATACAACGTCATGGGCGTGGCCAAGGCGAGTCTGGAGGCCAGCGCGCGCTATCTCGCCTACGATCTCGGCAAGCAGAAGGTGCGGGTCAACTGCATCAGCGCGGGGCCGGTCAACACGCTGGCGGCGCGGGGGATCAGCGGGTTCAACCTGATGATGAAGCATTACGAGCAGCGCGCGCCGCTCGGTCGTTCGTGCACGGTGCAGGAGTTGGGCGCGTTGGGCGTGTTCCTGGCCAGCGACGGCGCGGCGTCCATCACGGGGCAGACCCTCTACATGGACGGCGGCTATCAGATCATCGGCATGTGAGGACCGAAGTGCATCGGGGACTGGCGTTGGCGGCGTGTCTCCTCTTGGGGACGGGAGCCGCGTGGGCAGGGGACAATGCCGCCGGAGAGGTGGCGGGCGGCCCGATGCCGTCCTACAACCTTTTTCACCCGGTACCCGACGATAAGCTGCGCGACTTCAACCCGGATCGTCCGAGCCGGTTCACGGGGCCGTTCACGGTGGACGCGGGCCATTTTCAGTTGGAGATGGACGCGGCCAACTACACGCTCGACCGTCACAACCCGGAACACGCGCGTGTCGATGTCGACCAGTGGAACGCCGCTCCGTTCGACCTGCGCATCGGTCTGACCAACCGCACGGAAATCGACTTCATCTACGACGGTTATCTCAACCTGCGGACCCGCGACCACGACCCCCGGGCGAGTTCCGTGCAATCGGGGTTCGGCGACCTGACCGTCCTTTTCAAATACAACCTGTTTGGCGACGACGGCGGCACGTTTTCCTTCGGCATCCTGCCTTACCTGAAAATCCCGACGAACACGGCCAACCTGGGGAACAAGCGCGTCGAAGGCGGAGTCATCCTGCCGCTTTCGGTGAATCTGCCCGCGAATTTCCAACTCGGCATCCAGACCGAGTTCGACGCGATCCGCAACGACGCCGATACGCGTTTTGAGCCTGCCTTTACCAACATCGCGTATCTGGGTTACACGTTTCTCGACAAGAAGCTGACGTTTTACGGCGAGTGGTACAGTCGGGTGAACGTGGGGCCGGATTCCGAGGTCGACGGCGAGGTGGACACCGGCTTGCTGTATTACGTCGGTAAAAATGCGGAGGTCGATTTCGGGTGCAACTTCGGGGTGACGCGCGCGGCGCCGGATTACGAGCCTTTTGCGGGGTTCTCGGTGCGATTCTAAAACCGAAGCCATGTCGTTACCCCTTGCCGACGAACTCCGCCAGTTGCTCGACGCGGACACTGCCACCGTCGCCGACGATGCGGACGCGCTCGCGGCCCATCGAGGCGACAAGTGGTTCGTTACGGGCGAGCCGTCTGCTGTGGTGTTCGCGCGCTCGACCGCGGACGTTTCGCGGGTGCTGTGTTTCTGCTCGGAGCGCGGCGTGCCGGTCACAGCGCGCGGGGCGGGCTACGGGTACGTCGGCGGCTGCGTGCCGGTGCGCGGCGGGGTCGCGTTGTCGCTGGCGCGGATGAACCGGCTGCTGGAACTCAACGAGCGCGACTTCGTGGCGGTGGTCCAGCCAGGGTTGATCACCGGCGATCTCCAAGCAGCGGCGGCGGCGCGGGGATTATTCTACCCGCCGGACCCGGCAAGCCTGAAAAACAGCACGCTGGGCGGCAACATCGCCACCAACGCCGGTGGCCCGCGTTGCCTGAAATACGGCGTCACCCGGCATTATGTGCTGGGGCTGGAAGTGGTTCTGGCGGGTGGAGAGGTGGTGCGCTGCGGGGGCCGGACGCACAAAAACAAGACCGGCTTTGATCTCGTGGGCCTGTTTGTCGGCAGCGAGGGATTGCTCGGTGTGGTGACCGAAGCGACGCTCCGCCTGCTGCCCATGCCGCCGGCGCGGGCGGCGTTGTCTTGCGGCTTCGTGGATATGGCGGCGGCGGCAAACGCCGTGCAGAGCATCTTCGCGGCGGGCTGGCTCCCAGCGGCGCTCGAAATTGCCGACCGCTTCACCCTGGAAGCCGCGCGGGGCTGGCTCGGCGCGGAACACGTGCCGCCCGGCGAGGCGCACCTGCTCGTCGAACTCGACGGACACGAAAATTCGTTGCGCGGCGAGCTCGAAGACCTGCGCGCCTTATTAATAGGCGCGGGTGCGCTCGCCCCGCAAACCGCGTTGGGCGACGCGGCCTGCGAACGGCTGTGGGAACTTCGCCGCAAGTTCAGCGAATCGCTGAAATCCACCGGGCTGACCAAGCTCAACGAGGACATCGTCGTGCCGCGCGGTCGCCTCGTGGACCTGATCGACTTCGGCGCGGAATTGCAGCAGCGGCACGGCATCCCCGTGGCGTGCTTCGGTCACGCGGGGGACGGCAACATCCACGTCAACCTGATGGTCGCCGATTACGACGACCCGTTGGTGCGCGCCCGGGCGGAAGCCGCGCTGGACGCCCTTTTCACGCAGGTCATCGCCTGGGGAGGGGCCATCACGGGCGAGCACGGGGTCGGTCTAGCCAAGCGGCGTTGGTGGCCGCAGGCGCTGTCCGCAGAAAACCGCGCGTTGCACCGCAGGCTAAAGGACGCGCTTGATCCGCAGGCGATCCTCAACCCCGGAAAATTCCTCGATTCCGCGCCGGATCGCTGAGGGGTAATGACCCCACGCGCGGGCATGCAGGCTGCTTTACGAGAGACATGGCCATGCCTTTCGCCCGATCAGTGTGTCCGCGTCGCTCCCGGCGTACACGAGGGTTTACCCTGATCGAAATCATGATTTCCGTCGGCGTGCTCGCGCTCGGCACGATGGGAGGCATCTCGGCGTTCATGCTTCTCAATCGTTACGCCGCGAACCTGCGCAACATGAGCGTGGCGCGGGCGCTCTGCCAGGAACGGATCGAGCAGGCACTGACCTTGAAGTTCGCGCCGACGAATTCCGCCATCCCGCTCGCGCCCAATTCCGACCCCACGACGATCAGCACCTCTCCTGCCGTGCCGATTCTCGGTGACATTACGAACTGCAGCACCGCGACCGGCGCGTACAGCGGAGCGGCGAATTTTCAGACGACCGCGGAGAGCATTCCGGTCTACACGCAATCGGACGGCACGTCGGCCAGCCGTTGGCGACATGATCACCATCGACGTGCTCTCGTTTCAGGCGCAGGTCACCAACGTGATCGCTACCGCGACCACTGCCACCGTGTCGTTCTCCGGCACTGTCGCCGCGAACACCAATCCCAGCTTGACCGCTGCGGCGCTCCTCAAGGCTAGCACGAACACCGCCACCTACGCTTCCGGCGGCAAGATGACGTGCCTGGACTGGACCAGCGTGGCCTTTATCGCGGTGAACAACCAGTTGCGCTACTTCCCGAAATTCCTCAGTGGAACGACCGGTGTCAGCACCGCAGCCAATTACAAGGTCATCACCTATCTGACCGCGACGCAGGGCGGAGGCACCACGCCGCTCCCGTTTTCGCTTGGGCCGACGCCCTCCATCAACGTGGACCTTTACGCCGAAGCCCCTGATTACAACAATCGCACCTCCGTGGCGGGTACGAAAAACGGCTTTAACGGCATCGGCACGGCCAACACCTATTCTTTCCTGCAAACGGCACTTTCCCCCCGACCCAGCGCGATCTTGCGCAGCCCGTATTGATCGCGCTTTGCCTCCCGGCCTCGTTTCATGAAACCCGCGCTTTTCCCACGCTTCAGCGCCGCCCGGCGGTGTCCACAAGCCGGGAGTAACCTCGCTGCGACGATGATCGTCGTGGCAACCCTAGTCACTTTCCTGTCGATTTCCGCCCTGATCACCAGCCAATTTGGCCGGTTCGGAGGACGACAGGCCGGCAACAACGAACTGATGGCCGCCGCCGATGCCGGTCTGGAATATATCTACGCCGAATGGTCGACTGCCATGCGCAAGACCGGAAACTCGCCGTTGGCGGCGGTGTTTTCTGTCACGCCTGCCAACTTGAATACCACGACCCAACCGTTCAACGCTGCCGGGCTTACCTTCACCGTGGCGTCACTCAGCCCGGCGGACCAGAACGGCATCGCCGTCGGCACGATCGCAGGCATTCCCAATTCCAACGTGCCGAATTACCCCGGCTGGACAGGGACGACCTACAACTTTCTCGCCAAAGTCACCGTGCAGGACACGACCGGCAGCAATCATTACGGGTTTGCCACGGACAGCACCCCGAGCCTGACGGCCAACCGAGTCTTCCAATATAGCCAGGTGCCGCTGTTTCAAGCGGCCATCTTCTACGAGAACAAGTTGGAGATTCATCCGGGCGCGGCGATGGCCGTCACGGGTTTGATCCACACCAACGGCGATTTGTGGGCGCGTGGATTCAGCACGCTTACGTTCAAGAACAACGTTTCCTATGTCGGCTCCTACAACGAGATCGGAGACAAAACGATCACCGACGGTTGGGGCGGCAACGGCGAACACTATATCCCCGGCATCGGCTCTTTTGTCAGCGTCCCGCAGGTCACCTGGAGCGACGGCAAAACGTCCTCCTCCAGCGCCACCAAGGCGACCCAGCTGAATCAGGTGAGCGCGATCAACCCGTTCGGCAACGCGGCGGTCAGCAGCAACGGCTTGCACGATCTCGTGGAGGTGCCCACTTACAGCACGCCGGCGGCCGTCGTCTCGCAGGCTGCTTACACCCAGGCCTCGGTCGTGATCACGATTGACAGCAGCGCGACGGCGGGCACCGCGGCCCGTTTGAAGATTACCGACAACAAGGGAAATTCGCTTTCCGCCGCAGACACGGCCGCCATCAAAGCTGCGGTCAACAGCGGCACGACCACGACCATCTACGACCAGCGCGAGGGGTCAAATATCACGGTGACCAATCTGGACATGGCGAAACTCGCCACGGCCACGGTGGCGAGCGGGACCGCGACCGCCATCCAAAGTGGCTTTTCCGGGACGGTCTACATCCAGGACATTTCTAAATCGACCTCGTCGGAAGCCGCGATTCGCCTGATCAACGGGCGCAACCTGGGTCAAAACGTGACGATTGCCAGCAACAATGCCGTTTACATCCAGGGCGATTACAACACGGGCGGCAGTTCGCCCAGCGACGTGCCCTCGAACGTCAGCAATCCAAACGGCACGGCGACTCCGCAGGCCACCGGTTATCCTCGTTACTCCTCCGCCGTCATGGCCGACGCGGTGACGATCTTATCCAACAATTGGGCGGACGGGAACTCGAACCAGGCCTTGTCCAAACGCACGGCGACTGCCACCACCGTCAACACGGCGATTCTGGCGGGAGACGTTCCCTCGGACAGCACCGCTGGCACCGCTTCGGGCGGGGCTCACAATTTCCCCCGTTTTCTGGAGAACTGGAACAACATCAATTTCACCTACTGGGGTTCGCTGGTCGAAGCGTACAAGAGCGAGGAGTTCACCGGCGCGTGGCAGACCGGCCAGGTCTACTACTGGCCGAACCGGATGTGGAATTTCGACACGAACTTCGTGAACAAGCCGCCGCCCGGCACTGCCAGCGGCATCCAGTTCTCACGCGGGCGTTGGTGGCGGGATTGAAGCGGCGTAATCCGCCCAGAAGATTTTATGAGAACTGCGTTGCTTTTACTGTTGGTGCCCTGCCTGTTGATCGCGGTCAACCCGGCCTCGGCAGCCCTGGATTTTACCTTGCAGCACGAGTCGATGGAGGCGGACGGTGCTTCGCTGAATGGATCATACATCACGGACGTTCAGAGCAAAATTTTCCTGCGCATCCTTCCCAGATGGAGGGTCTTCAACACGGCGCAGTCGCTGGACTGCCTGCCGGACACCTTGAATTCCCGGGTGCAACTCGCGCATTTTCCGGGTCCGAAGCTCCTGACGATTGACCAGGCGGGTGCGCGGGATTTGCAGCAACTCGCGGCCAGCCAGATGCCCGGCGACGCCAAAGCCGTTCTGCCTTTGCCGGCGGAAATTAATCCGCTACCGCTGTACGGATGGAACACGTTGGAAGTCGTGTTCCGCTATGATTATTTTGGCCAGCCCGTGCGCCGCAGCGTGATGTATCTCGGCATGATTCCCGGCCGGGTGGTTCAGTTGACGGTGACCGCGCCCGACGCCGATTTCGACAAGGTGCACAAGCAGGCCCGCCAGATGCTGTCGAGCTGGTTTGAACCCAGCCGGGACCTTCCGCCGGACTTGCAGAGCAAGTATAAAACCCCGGAAGGGATGGCGAACTGATGGTATGTTGGCGGACTAGCTCCGCAGATGGACCATCCCCTCCCGAAGGCCAAGGCCGATTTCACCAAAAAGCTGCGGGACGTGCCGCACAAGCCGGGGGTGTACCTGATGCGCGACCGGCTCAACCGGATCATTTACGTCGGGAAGGCGAGGGATCTGCGCAAGCGCGTCAGCAGTTATTTCATGCCCTCGCGTAGGCAGACCGCCGACATGAAGACCCGCGCCCTCATCGAGAGCATCTGGGATTTCGAGTGTCACCTCGTCAAGACCGAGCCGGAATCGCTGTTGCTGGAGAGCCGCCTTATCAAGGAATACCGTCCGCGCTACAACATCTCGCTGCGTGACGATAAGGCGTATCTCCTCGTTAAGGTCAACGTGGGTGACCTGATTCCCCGGTTCCAGTTGACCCGGATGCGCAAGGACGACGGCGCGCGCTATTTCGGCCCGTTCGCGCACGCTGGAGCGCTTCGCGCGACGCTCAACCTGATGCGCGACAAGTTCGGCCTGCGCTCGTGCCGTCCTTACCAGCCCGGCGAATACGATTTCAAGCATTGCCTCGCGCCGGTCATCAAGAAATGCCCCGCGCCGTGCGTGGGCAAAATCTCTCCCGAGGACTACCGCACGCGGGTCGTGGCCGCCTGCGAATTCCTCGAAGGCAAGTCGCGCGACACCGTGGGCGAACTCGAAGCGCAGATGCATGAAGCGGCGGCGAAGATGAACTTCGAGAAGGCGGCGCAGTTGCGCGACATGGTGGACAACCTCAAGCGGACCACCGCGCCGACGCGCCGGTTCACCCGTCATTCGCTGCCGACGAGCATCAACCCGGTGAGCGACCTCAAGGCGCTCGCCGACGCCCTGTCCCGCTGCCGCACCTGCCGCTGGTGATGGAGTGCTTCGACATTTCCAACATTTCGAGCGCGCACATCGTGGCCAGCATGGTGTCGTTCAAGAACGGCATTCCCGATAAGGCGAACTACCGGCGTTTCCGCATCCGGGGGGTCAAGACCCAGAACGATTTTGCCAGCATGGCCGAGGTGATCCGTCGCCGGTACGCGCGGGTGTTGCTGGAAGCCAGAGCCCTGCACCCCGACGTGGCGGAATACAGCCAGGAAAATCCGCAGGATGCCATCGAACGGTTGCAGCGTGAAAACGCCAGCTTCATGCGCCGGGGCGAACCTCACGCGGGCGACAACCGCACGCCTGACGGCAACGCGAATCTCGACGGCGGCCCCGTCATCGAGGGCGCAGGCTACGAGGCTGACGAGAGCGACGCGGAACTCGAAGACGAGGTGGAGCGCGAGATCGAAGCCGAGTCGCTGGCAGCCGACCTGGACCCGGGCGAGGAAAGCGTACACATCACCGAGGAGGACCCGCAAATCGTGGACGGACGACGAACCGGGTGAACGTTCCACCGCGCGGCGGGGGCGGCTGCCGGATTTGATCGTCGTGGACGGTGGCAAGGGTCAACTCGGGATGGCGTGCGTGGAGTTGCAGCGGCTGGGGCTGCACGAGGTGCCGATCATCGGGCTGGCCAAGGAATTCGAGGAAATCTATCGCCCCGGCAGGCCCGCGCCGTTGCGGCTGCCGGAAGATTCCGGCGCGTTGCGGCTGCTCCAGCGCATCCGCGATGAGGCGCACCGTTTTGCCAACGGGTATCACCAGTTGTTGATGAAGCGTCGCGTGAACGAGAGCGTGCTCGACGACTGCCCCGGAGTTAGCGAAAACCGGAAGAAATTGCTCCTGGCGGCGTTTGGCTCGGTGGAGCGTCTACGCAAGGCTAGCGCGGAAAAGATCGCCGCCGTGGAGGGAATCAGCACGAAGCTGGCCGAGGACGTGCACCGGTTTCTGGAAACGCATTAGGTGCAAATCCTTGCGTGGCAGGCTGGCTGTGGTAGGCTGGCTTCCGTGAGTGAGCCAAACTTTGGAGAGCAGTCCATCCAGCCGATCAGCGAAGCGCAGTCCCGGGAATCTTTGCAAACTGCCGAGTCGCCAAACGGCGTGCACATTGCCTCAGACGAAGAAGTTCGGCGCGCTTCGGAAAAGGTGTTCCGCTTGCACGCGCGACTTTTTGAGGCACTGGCCAAATAACGAAGGTGCCTGAGGAAAGACCTCGTTTCCTGAGCCGAAAGCAGGTGGATGAGCAACACACCATTTCATTGTCGTTGTTTGGTGGTGCCACCGGTGTTGGCTCGGAAACGGGCTTGGAATCAGCTTTGGCTGCTCCTCGTAACGATTTCTTCTATGCGGGAGCAGACCTTTTCGAAATCGCGGCGGCTTACGCTTTTCACGTCGCCCAAGCGCAAGCCTACCTCGACGGAAACAAGCGCACGGGAGTGGCTTGTGCGCTGATCTTTTTAGAATTGAACGGTGTATCGACCGAAGTAGATGCCTTCCCACTCTACGAAGCGTTGGTCGCGGTTGGAGAACGTCGTATGACCAAAACGGAGTTAGCGGAGCGGTTTCGGGAACTGTTTGGCAGTTAGGCAAGCCCGCGACCGCCCCTTTCCACGCCGCACTTGCCCTTTGGAGGAAAGTCGTTCAATATTGTTCCCTTTCGCCTGACCTGATCATTCCTTTAATGCCTGCCTCCCGCGACCCTTCTACCTCGACCCCGGCCGAGACGCCGAGCTTTGAAAGCGCGATGGAACGGCTCGAAGCGGTGGTCGAACAGATGGAAAAC
>CATOGU010000049.1:37500-39970 GCA_951799445.1 Pseudisothecium myosuroides | reverse complement strand
TGATATTTTTTTATGATGGAGTTGGGATTCACTTGTGATAAAAAAAATGGGGAGGGAGTTAAGTGATGGAGTGATATTTTTTATGATGGAGTTGGGATTCACTTGTGATAAAAAAAATGGGGAGGGAGTTAAGTGATGGAGTGATATTTTTTATGATGGAGTTGGGATTCACTTGTGATAAAAAAAATGGGGAGGGAGTTAAGTGATGGAGTGATATTTTTTATGATGGAGTTGGGATTCACTTGTGATAAAAAAAATGGGGAGGGAGTTAAGTGATGGAGTGATATTTTTTATGATGGAGTTGGGATTCACTTGTGATAAAAAAAATGGGGAGGGAGTTAAGTGATGGAGTGATATTTTTTATGATGGAGTTGGGATTCACTTGTGATAAAAAAAATGGGGAGGGAGTTAAGTGATGGAGTGATATTTTTTATGATGGAGTTGGGATTCACTTGTGATAAAAAAAATGGGGGAGGGAGTTAAGTGATGGAGTGATATTTTTTATGATGGAGTTGGGATTCACTTGTGATAAAAAAAATGGGGAGGGAGTTAAGTGATGGAGTGATATTTTTTATGATGGAGTTGGGATTCACTTGTGATAAAAAAAATGGGGAGGGAGTTAAGTGATGGAGTGATATTTTTTATGATGGAGTTGGGATTCACTTGTGATAAAAAAAATGGGGAGGGAGTTAAGTGATGGAGTGATATTTTTTATGATGGAGTTGGGATTCACTTGTGATAAAAAAAATGGGGAGGGAGTTAAGTGATGGAGTGATATTTTTTATGATGGAGTTGGGATTCACTTGTGATAAAAAAAATGGGGAGGGAGTTAAGTGATGGAGTGATATTTTTTATGATGGAGTTGGGATTCACTTGTGATAAAAAAAATGGGGAGGGAGTTAAGTGATGGAGTGATATTTTTTATGATGGAGTTGGGATTCACTTGTGATAAAAAAAATGGGGAGGGAGTTAAGTGATGGAGTGATATTTTTTATGATGGAGTTGGGATTCACTTGTGATAAAAAAAATGGGGAGGGAGTTAAGTGATGGAGTGATATTTTTTATGATGGAGTTGGGATTCACTTGTGATAAAAAAAATGGGGAGGGAGTTAAGTGATGGAGTGATATTTTTTATGATGGAGTTGGGATTCACTTGTGATAAAAAAAATGGGGAGGGAGTTAAGTGATGGAGTGATATTTTTTATGATGGAGTTGGGATTCACTTGTGATAAAAAAAATGGGGAGGGAGTTAAGTGATGGAGTGATATTTTTTATGATGGAGTTGGGATTCACTTGTGATAAAAAAAATGGGGAGGGAGTTAAGTGATGGAGTGATATTTTTTATGATGGAGTTGGGATTCACTTGTGATAAAAAAAATGGGGAGGGAGTTAAGTGATGGAGTGATATTTTTTATGATGGAGTTGGGATTCACTTGTGATAAAAAAAATGGGGAGGGAGTTAAGTGATGGAGTGATATTTTTTATGATGGAGTTGGGATTCACTTGTGATAAAAAAAATGGGGAGGGAGTTAAGTGATGGAGTGATATTTTTTATGATGGAGTTGGGATTCACTTGTGATAAAAAAAATGGGGAGGGAGTTAAGTGATGGAGTGATATTTTTTATGATGGAGTTGGGATTCACTTGTGATAAAAAAAATGGGGAGGGAGTTAAGTGATGGAGTGATATTTTTTATGATGGAGTTGGGATTCACTTGTGATAAAAAAAATGGGGAGGGAGTTAAGTGATGGAGTGATATTTTTTATGATGGAGTTGGGATTCACTTGTGATAAAAAAAATGGGGAGGGAGTTAAGTGATGGAGTGATATTTTTTATGATGGAGTTGGGATTCACTTGTGATAAAAAAAATGGGGAGGGAGTTAAGTGATGGAGTGATATTTTTTATGATGGAGTTGGGATTCACTTGTGATAAAAAAAATGGGGAGGGAGTTAAGTGATGGAGTGATATTTTTTATGATGGAGTTGGGATTCACTTGTGATAAAAAAAATGGGGAGGGAGTTAAGTGATGGAGTGATATTTTTTATGATGGAGTTGGGATTCACTTGTGATAAAAAAAATGGGGAGGGAGTTAAGTGATGGAGTGATATTTTTTATGATGGAGTTGGGATTCACTTGTGATAAAAAAAATGGGGAGGGAGTTAAGTGATGGAGTGATATTTTTTATGATGGAGTTGGGATTCACTTGTGATAAAAAAAATGGGGAGGGAGTTAAGTGATGGAGTGATATTTTTTATGATGGAGTTGGGATTCACTTGTGATAAAAAAAATGGGGAGGGAGTTAAGTGATGGAGTGATATTTTTTATGATGGAGTTGGGATTCACTTGTGATAAAAAAAATGGGGAGGGAGTTAAGTGATGGAGTGATATTTTTTATGATGGAGTTGGGATTCACTTGTGATAAAAAAAATGGGGAGGGAGTTAAGTGATGGAGTGATATTTTTTATGATGG
>CATOGU010000049.1:25000-27500 GCA_951799445.1 Pseudisothecium myosuroides | reverse complement strand
ATAAATTTTGAAATGCATGATTTATTTTTGTACATTTCAATTTAGAAATCTATGATTTCTATTTGATACATTTGAAATTTTGAAATCTATGATTTCTTTTTGATACAATTCAATTTTGAAATCTATGATTTCTTTTTGATACAATTCAATTTTGAAATCTATGATTTATTTTTTATGATGGAGTTGGGATTCACTTGTGATAAAAAAAATGGGGAGGGAGTTAAGTGATGGAGTGATATTTTTTATGATGGAGTTGGGATTCACTTGTGATAAAAAAAATGGGGAGGGAGTTAAGTGATGGAGTGATATTTTTTATGATGGAGTTGGGATTCACTTGTGAAAAAAAAAATGGGGAGGGAGTTAAGTGATGGAGTGATATTTTTTATGATGGAGTTGGGATTCACTTGTGATAAAAAAAATGGGGAGGGAGTTAAGTGATGGAGTGATATTTTTTATGATGGAGTTGGGATTCACTTGTGATAAAAAAAATGGGGATGGAGTTAAGTGATGGAGTGATATTTTTTATGATGGAGTTGGGATTCACTTGTGATAAAAAAAATGGGGAGGGAGTTAAGTGATGGAGTGATATTTTTATGATGGAGTTGGGATTCACTTGTGATAAAAAAAATGGGGAGGGAGTTAAGTGATGGAGTGATATTTTTTATGATGGAGTTGGGATTCACTTGTGATAAAAAAAATGGGGAGGGAGTTAAGTGATGGAGTGATATTTTTTATGATGGAGTTGGGATTCACTTGTGATAAAAAAAATGGGGAGGGAGTTAAGTGATGGAGTGATATTTTTTATGATGGAGTTGGGATTCACTTGTGATAAAAAAAAGGGGAGGGAGTTAAGTGATGGAGTGATATTTTTTATGATGGAGTTGGGATTCACTTGTGATAAAAAAAATGGGGAGGGAGTTAAGTGATGGAGTGATATTTTTATGATGGAGTTGGGATTCACTTGTGATAAAAAAAAATGGGGAGGGAGTTAAGTGATGGAGTGATATTTTTTATGATGGAGTTGGGATTCACTTGTGATAAAAAAAAATGGGGAGGGAGTTAAGTGATGGAGTGATATTTTTTATGATGGAGTTGGGATTCACTTGTGATAAAAAAATGGGGAGGGAGTTAAGTGATGGAGTGATATTTTTTATGATGGAGTTGGGATTCACTTGTGATAAAAAAAATGGGGGAGGGAGTTAAGTGATGGAGTGATATTTTTTATGATGGAGTTGGGATTCACTTGTGATAAAAAAAATGGGGAGGGAGTTAAGTGATGGAGTGATATTTTTTATGATGGAGTTGGGATTCACTTGTGATAAAAACAATGGGGAGGGAGTTAAGTGATGGAGTGATATTTTTTATGATGAGTTGGGATTCACTTGTGATAAAAAAAATGGGGAGGGAGTTAAGTGATGGAGTGATATTTTTTATGATGGAGTTGGATTCACTTGTGATAAAAAAAATGGGGAGGGAGTTAAGTGATGGAGTGATATTTTTTATGATGGAGTTGGGATTCACTTGTGATAAAAAAAATGGGGAGGGAGTAAGTGATGGAGTGATATTTTTTATGATGGAGTTGGGATTCACTTGTGATAAAAAAAATGGGGAGGGAGTTAAGTGATGGAGTGATATTTTTTATGATGGAGTTGGGATTCACTTGTGATAAAAAAAAGATGGGGAGGGAGTTAAGTGATGGAGTGATATTTTTTATGATGGAGTTGGGATCACTTGTGATAAAAAAAATGGGGAGGGAGTTAAGTGATGGAGTGATATTTTTTATGATGGAGAGAAAAAAAATGGGGAGGGTGTGGATTCGAAGACTAAGTGAAAAAAAAAGGGGTGACAAGGTGGAGGCGTGACAAGGGTCGGGAGTAGTGACAAGAGGCGCAGCGTGACCAAGGGTCGGGAGTCGGGACAAGGTGGAGGCGTGACAGGGGTCGGGAGTCGGGACAAGAGGCGCAGCGTGACAAGGTGGAGGCGTGACAGGGGTCGGGAGTCGGGACAAGAGGCACAGCGTGACAAGGTGGAGGGGTGACAAGGGTCGGGAGTCGGGACAAGAGGCGCAGCGGGACAAGGTGGTGGCGTGACAAGGGTCGGGGAGTCGGGACAAGAGGGGCAGCGTGACAAGGGTCGGGAGGCGTGACAAGAGGCGCAGCGGGACAAGGGGTCGGGAGCGTGACAAGAGGCGCAGCGGGACAAGGGTCGGGAGTCGTGACAAGAGGCGCAGCGGGAACAAGGGTCGGGAGTCGTGACAAGAGGCGAGCGTGACAAGGTGGAGGCGTGACAGGGGTCGGGAGTCGGGACAAGGGTCGGGAGGCGTGACAAGAGGCGCGGCGTGACAAGGTGGAGGCGTGACGAGAGGCGGGAGGCGTGACAAGAAGAGGAGCCGGCGTGGTGACAAGGCGGGGTGGGCGCTGCGGCTAAGGGGTTGCTCTCATAGGAAGGTGGGTGGTCTTCCAAGAACTTGTTGGTCCTCGATTTGCCTTCGACGCAGGAC
>CATOGU010000049.1:0-5000 GCA_951799445.1 Pseudisothecium myosuroides | reverse complement strand
TATTTTGAAGTTAAATTAAAAATTACCAAGTTACTATTCTTGGTACTTTTAAATTTTCAAAAACTTCTTTTCAAACTCTAGTCTTACCATTAAATTTATTTTTTTGGAAAAGGAATGATTATAAATTTTGAGGGATGTAGGAAAATGGATAAGGTATATTTGGAAAAAAATTGGAGTTAGAGTGAAAAGTACCAAGTAATTAATTTTGGTACTTTTAAATCTTGAAATATATGATTTATTATTGGTACATTTAGTTCATATAATTTATGATTTATTATTGGTACATTTAAATCTTGAAATATATGATTTATTATTGGTACATTTAGTTCATATAATTTATGATTTATTATTGGTACATTTAAATCTTGAAATATATTATTTATTATTAGTACATTTAGTTCATATAATTTATGATTTATTATTGGTACATTTAAATCTTGAAATATATGATTTATTATTGGTACATTTAAATCATACAATTTATGATTTATTATTGGTACATTTAAATCTTGAAATAAATAATTTATTATTGGTACATTTAAATCATATAATTTATGATTTATTATTGGTACATTTAAATCACATAAATTATGATTTATTATTGGTACATTTAAATCTTATAATTTATGATTTACATTTGGTACATTTAAATCTTATAATTTATGATTTACATTTGGTAGGGTTTAGGGTTTAGGGTTTAGGGTTTCGGTTTAGGGTTTAGGGTTTCGGTTTAGGGTATAGGGTTTCGGTTTAGGCTTTTAAATTTTGAAATTTATGATTTAAATTTGGTACATTTAAATTCTGAAATCTATGATTTATTTTTGGTACATTTAAATTCTGAAATTAATGATTTATTTTTGGTACATTTCAATCTTTAAACTTATGATTAATTTTTGGTACATTTAAATTCTGAAATTAATGATTTATTTTTGGTACATTTCAATCTTTAAACTTATGATTTATTTTTGGTACATTTAAATCTTTAAACTTATGATTTATTTTTGGTACATTTAAATCTTTCAATCTATGATTTATTTTTGGTACAATCAAATCTTTAAATCTATGATTTATTTTTGATACATATAAATTTTGAAATGCATGATTTATTTTTGTACATTTCAATTTAGAAATCTATGATTTCTATTTGATACATTTGAAATTTTGAAATCTATGATTTCTTTTTGATACAATTCAATTTTGAAATCTATGATTTCTTTTTGATACAATTCAATTTTGAAATCTATGATTTATTTTTTATGATGGAGTTGGGATTCACTTGTGATAAAAAAAATGGGGAGGGAGTTAAGTGATGGAGTGATATTTTTTATGATGGAGTTGGGATTCACTTGTGATAAAAAAAATGGGGAGGGAGTTAAGTGATGGAGTGATATTTTTTATGATGGAGTTGGGATTCACTTGTGATAAAAAAAATGGGGAGGGAGTTAAGTGATGGAGTGATATTTTTTATGATGGAGTTGGGATTCACTTGTGATAAAAAAAATGGGGAGGGAGTTAAGTGATGGAGTGATATTTTTTATGATGGAGTTGGGATTCACTTGTGATAAAAAAAATGGGGAGGGAGTTAAGTGATGGAGTGATATTTTTTATGATGGAGTTGGGATTCACTTGTGATAAAAAAAATGGGGAGGGAGTTAAGTGATGGAGTGATATTTTTTATGATGGAGTTGGGATTCACTTGTGATAAAAAAAATGGGGAGGGAGTTAAGTGATGGAGTGATATTTTTTATGATGGAGTTGGGATTCACTTGTGATAAAAAAAATGGGGAGGGAGTTAAGTGATGGAGTGATATTTTTTATGATGGAGTTGGGATTCACTTGTGATAAAAAAAATGGGGAGGGAGTTAAGTGATGGAGTGATATTTTTTATGATGGAGTTGGGATTCACTTGTGATAAAAAAAATGGGGAGGGAGTTAAGTGATGGAGTGATATTTTTTATGATGGAGTTGGGATTCACTTGTGATAAAAAAAATGGGGAGGGAGTTAAGTGATGGAGTGATATTTTTTATGATGGAGTTGGGATTCACTTGTGATAAAAAAAATGGGGAGGGAGTTAAGTGATGGAGTGATATTTTTTATGATGGAGTTGGGATTCACTTGTGATAAAAAAAATGGGGAGGGAGTTAAGTGATGGAGTGATATTTTTTATGATGGAGTTGGGATTCACTTGTGATAAAAAAAATGGGGAGGGAGTTAAGTGATGGAGTGATATTTTTTATGATGGAGTTGGGATTCACTTGTGATAAAAAAAATGGGGAGGGAGTTAAGTGATGGAGTGATATTTTTTATGATGGAGTTGGGATTCACTTGTGATAAAAAAAATGGGGAGGGAGTTAAGTGATGGAGTGATATTTTTTATGATGGAGTTGGGATTCACTTGTGATAAAAAAAATGGGGAGGGAGTTAAGTGATGGAGTGATATTTTTTATGATGGAGTTGGGATTCACTTGTGATAAAAAAAATGGGGAGGGAGTTAAGTGATGGAGTGATATTTTTTATGATGGAGTTGGGATTCACTTGTGATAAAAAAAATGGGGAGGGAGTTAAGTGATGGAGTGATATTTTTTATGATGGAGTTGGGATTCACTTGTGATAAAAAAAATGGGGAGGGAGTTAAGTGATGGAGTGATATTTTTTATGATGGAGTTGGGATTCACTTGTGATAAAAAAAATGGGGAGGGAGTTAAGTGATGGAGTGATATTTTTTATGATGGAGTTGGGATTCACTTGTGATAAAAAAAATGGGGAGGGAGTTAAGTGATGGAGTGATATTTTTTATGATGGAGTTGGGATTCACTTGTGATAAAAAAAATGGGGAGGGAGTTAAGTGATGGAGTGATATTTTTTATGATGGAGTTGGGATTCACTTGTGATAAAAAAAATGGGGAGGGAGTTAAGTGATGGAGTGATATTTTTTATGATGGAGTTGGGATTCACTTGTGATAAAAAAAATGGGGAGGGAGTTAAGTGATGGAGTGATATTTTTTATGATGGAGTTGGGATTCACTTGTGATAAAAAAAATGGGGAGGGAGTTAAGTGATGGAGTGATATTTTTTATGATGGAGTTGGGATTCACTTGTGATAAAAAAAATGGGGAGGGAGTTAAGTGATGGAGTGATATTTTTTATGATGGAGTTGGGATTCACTTGTGATAAAAAAAATGGGGAGGGAGTTAAGTGATGGAGTGATATTTTTTATGATGGAGTTGGGATTCACTTGTGATAAAAAAAATGGGGAGGGAGTTAAGTGATGGAGTGATATTTTTTATGATGGAGTTGGGATTCACTTGTGATAAAAAAAATGGGGAGGGAGTTAAGTGATGGAGTGATATTTTTTATGATGGAGTTGGGATTCACTTGTGATAAAAAAAATGGGGAGGGAGTTAAGTGATGGAGTGATATTTTTTATGATGGAGTTGGGATTCACTTGTGATAAAAAAAATGGGGAGGGAGTTAAGTGATGGAGTGATATTTTTTATGATGGAGTTGGGATTCACTTGTGATAAAAAAAATGGGGAGGGAGTTAAGTGATGGAGTGATATTTTTTATGATGGAGTTGGGATTCACTTGTGATAAAAAAAATGGGGAGGGAGTTAAGTGATGGAGTGATATTTTTTATGATGGAGTTGGGATTCACTTGTGATAAAAAAAATGGGGAGGGAGTTAAGTGATGGAGTGATATTTTTTATGATGGAGTTGGGATTCACTTGTGATAAAAAAAATGGGGAGGGAGTTAAGTGATGGAGTGATATTTTTTATGATGGAGAGAAAAAAAATGGGTGAGGGTGTGGATTCGAAGACTAAGTGAAAAAAAAAGGGGTGACAAGGTGGAGGCGTGACAAGGGTCGGGAGTAGTGACAAGAGGCGCAGCGTGACAAGGGTCGGGAGTCGGGACAAGGTGGAGGCGTGACAGGGGTCGGGAGTCGGGACAAGAGGCGCAGCGTGACAAGGTGGAGGCGTGACAGGGGTCGGGAGTCGGGACAAGAGGCACAGCGTGACAAGGTGGAGGGGTGACAAGGGTCGGGAGTCGGGACAAGAGGCGCAGCGGGACAAGGTGGTGGCGTGACAAGGGTCGGGAGTCGGGACAAGAGGGGCAGCGTGACAAGGGTCGGGAGGCGTGACAAGAGGCGCAGCGGGACAAGGGTCGGGAGGCGTGACAAGAGGCGCAGCGGGACAAGGGTCGGGAGTCGTGACAAGAGGCGCAGCGGGACAAGGGTCGGGAGTCGTGACAAGAGGCGGAGCGTGACAAGGTGGAGGCGTGACAGGGGTCGGGAGTCGGGACAAGGGTCGGGAGGCGTGACAAGAGGCGCGGCGTGACAAGGTGGAGGCGTGACGAGAGGCGGGAGGCGTGACAAGAAGAGGAGCCGGCGTGGTGACAAGGCGGGGTGGGCGCTGCGGCTAAGGGGTTGCTCGCATAGGAAGGTGGGTGGTCTTCCAAGAACTTGTTGGTCTCGGATGTGCCTTCGACGCAGGACGGGGGGGCCTGCCGAATCCCACAGAGAGTACTATGTGGGGGAAGGGTTCCTCCGGGGCCTGCTGCTACCTTTCACGGGGATCCTCAGGGACGGCGCGACCGGACGACTTGCTTGGTGCCTACGGGTCCCGACTGGTTCGTTGATGGTCATTGCGCTCAGTACTGGTGTGATCGTTTGAAACGTGAGTGGTGGTGGCTGGTGTCCCGGGGAACGTGATTCGCATTGCGAAAGCTTGGGTGAACAAAAGTTTGAGGCTTGGATTTTGTGCGATGGGAAGGCTGGTGCCGCTGTGTAGCATTCGTCTCGGTTGAAGTGTTTTCCCTCTATGGTCCCGCTAGCAGCGCGACGTGACGGTTAGGCCCTGATGAAGTCCCGAAGCGTTTAGCCCCCTGTTCCGTCAGGGGCTCTGATAAATCGCTAGGGATGGATGATGCGTCGAGTTTGACCTGAGGCCTGCAGTGGATGATGACATGGGAGAGGGATGCGCGCCCGGATGATTTGCCCCC